>JAGFPH010001886.1:76699-100666 GCA_018207615.1 Philaenus spumarius
TTTTTTTTAATTCACTTGACATGTAGGTAAGTAGGTTAAAGAGCAAACATGAATATTTTATAAATAAGCTCTGTTTGGTGACAAATATAAGTTATTTGAAATAGAAATCATGGTATTGCATAGCATTTTAAACCTCATAAAGACATTATAGTTATATTATATAAATAACATATGAAAACCAAAGTGGGAAACAAACAATAGTCATGTTTTTAAATGACAAATTACAATACAGAGAATGTTTTAAAATTGTATAAACAATTTAAATTTAATTTAAATTATCCATTTCAGTAATTTTATAATTATCAACCATTTATCATGACCCTAACAACAACTAGCACAGCACTGAGTGAAAATATAGAGGTTATATTATTGAGCTCAACACAGCTGTTATAAAAGGAGGGAAAACAATCATGCGTTGTTCACATAGTTCAAGAAATTCCCTACATATTCCAGCACTTTACACAAAAATTATTTAATTTTGTAAAATGAAATAGGTTTCCACAGATATGTAAAGCTATGTCCACTCACGATGGCCATGCGAGTGTTCGCAGGATTTTGTATTGGCCATACGAGCTCGGAAGAACAAGACAGCGAAAACAATTCCAAGCTGACATAGCAAATGGCATGGCCACTCCAAGTGGCCGTACGACTCCAGAGGAACTTTTTTAAAGACCCTATTCGAGCACAAAGGGTTAAGTTTTGTCAAGAAAAAGTTTTACAAGTAATACTTTAAGACTCTTACTAAATAATGTTATTTGGTAACGTAATTCAGTAAGTTCAGAAAAATATTTTGTTTTCAAATTTGGTTCATGAGGGTTATTTTTAACTCTACTTCTTAAGGGAGTAATATTAATAACATTCCAAGTCATAAATATATGTTTTAATAATATAAAAAAACTTTATAATTCATATATCGTCGCTTAGCAAACAATACCGCCTAACTGACAGTTTTAACAAAATTGACTTAAAGCATTCTGGCAGACTTTCCGCATCGACTAATACAATGTTTACAGCAAAAATCTCAGAGATGGCAGCACTATTACACAAAAACACAACTGCCTGAATATACAAAGCAGACTGCCAAGAAACAATAACACCTATCTACTAAGGGCCTATGAAGCCTAACTACAATTAGCCTAACCTATTTACACGGTAATACTGAACATATCAATGACTTATGTAAGCCTAGTGACATTTTACTGTTTTAAAAGCATCAGATTTTGCTATATATATATCCTCCTTGGTTTACACATAAAGTCCCACAAGCTACTATTTACTAAGTTGAATATAAAGGAAAGAATTCTAGCGGTTATGTCAGATTTCATACTCTGAAGCCAAGAAAAATTTGCTAATAGTTTACATGTGTACACAATACCTGATGTTTCACCTGCATGAAGATCTTGAACGGATGAATAAGGGTTATCTACTTCCATGCTGACATCAGGAGATGGATTTTGTGCAGAAAACGAGCTTAATATTAATTTTGTATTATCAGTTTGTTGGAGTTGTTGTACAACCTACAATTATTAAATTTAGAAGTTCAGGTATTTTATATAGAATGTTTACAATATTATAGAAACAATACTTATAATTAATAGATACTACGTAAACAAATTGTCAGCACAACTTTTAGCAATTTAAAAGTACTTTTTTTATAAAAGAATAATATGTCCGTCCATGTGACTTTTTTGTAATATAAGTAGTTTACTTACTTTACATATATATTGTTGGCTGATATCTATCGGGGCTGTTGGCTGATATCTATCTAAACAAGTTTGAGAACAAATACCTTCTATCAAAAGAAAATAAATTTTATAGTAACATAATAAGTTACTCCCGGTATGTTGATGACACATTTGTTATATTCAATGGAATGTTTAGACAGATCGAAAATCTGAAAAAATGAAAACATGAACGAAATCAACAGTCAAATCCAGTTCACCCTCGAATTGGAGCCGGAGAGAATGTTAAATTTTCTAGACCTTACGGTGATCAGAACAGACGTACTCCAATACAGGATTTTCAGAAAACCCACAACTACTGTTTCCACGATTCATGCGGAATCCCACCATCCAATTGCACAAAAAATGGCTGCTTTCAATAGTTTTATACACAGATTAATGTCAATAACACTTAGTAAGGAAGATTTCCATAACAAATTGAATACCATAAAATACATAGCCGTGGAGAACGGATACAGGAGTTCCATGGTGGATGAAATACTTAAAAAATACACAAGTGATAAGGAGAAACCACTGAAAGAACGAGGAAAAAAGACCTTCAGATCCACTGAATATGGGGTTATCCTACCTAACATCCTAACCAACACGCTGAGGAAGATAGATGTAACCATGTCGTTTCGCACTTCAAACAACATTAAGAACATTACTAAACCCAAAAAAACAACACGGTTGGAACAGAAGTCAGGGATTTATAGGATCAATTGTAACGAATGTGAGTGTTTATATAGGTCAGACAGGGAGGCATTTCAAAAAACGGTATAAAGAACATCTTCCAAATAACAGAGCAACTTATGCCAAGTCTAATTATGCACGCCACATTATGGAAGAAAACCATTCATATTCTAACTTTGAAACGAACTTCCAATCATTACATATATGCAAAAAGAGCAAACAAATGAACGCGCTTCAGGAATATGAAATATATAAAGCGCAGTTAAAAAGTCCAGAACACATGTTTAATGATCAATAATTGATCAATCAATTATTGAACTTTAAGTCCAATTTCTTGTATGACTTTGCTAGGAATATTGATATGAAATGCAAACAGTAAGCGGTACTACAAGTCCGAGATCCCGCGTATCCTCAATACCGTAGTTAAAAGTATTCGATAGTGTGCACACGCGGTTGATATTGTGTGTGTGTATATGTGTTGGGTTGTACTATAATTTATTTATCTCAATGTATTAACGACCTCAATAGAGCGATATTCTGAAAATGGAACTAGTTCCGAAAAGCGTCAGCCAACAATATATATAAAGTAAGTAAACTACTTATATTACAAAAAGTCACATCTTATATTACGGACATATTATCCTTTTATTAAATCAGTGACTTGGATACAATCAAAATGAATACTTTTTTTACTTTATAACCTATGAGGTAAGTGTGGAAATACTTCATGATCATTCATGATAAACTTATTAAATCGTAATAAGAAAATACATAATAAATAATTTCTTAACATAGTTATATTTTCATTTCATGTATCACTGAACATGGGGACACTGTCTTTGAAATATGTTTGAGTAAATAAACCCATTATTCAAAAAAACTGTTAAATTTGATTGTATCGTGCTTAAATTGTACAAAATCTTTGAAATTTATTAAACTAAATTTGGTTACAATAGCAACCAACATAACACTCTTAACCACCGAGTAGGTTTAATAATTCTATAGAAATGTGGGTTAGAGCAAGCTTAAAACAGTGTCAACCCTTTTGTGTTTTACTAAACAAAAACGTAAGAAAAATGTTTTAAATTATGTTCAGTTTTAAAATATGTAAAACTTCCAAAAAACTGGTTCAATGGACGAAGTTCATTACCTCATAATTATATTTAATAATTTAAATATAATTTATTATTTTAGTAGGTTTTACAACAATTCGAAAACATTTTTTTTTTACCCTCTACCCAGAACATTAATGGATACCGATTAGCCTATATGGTGGAACACCCGTCATAATGATCATGATTTTAGAAAAACATGGTTTTCATTCATTTTTTGGAGGTTTTTGCAAACTCTTCAATAATTATTTTGTATTTAGCAACTGAATGGGATAAATTATTACACAATTTGAGTAAAAATTGTGTATTTGAGAATTTAAAAAGCAAAACATTGGAATAGTCACTTTGTACCATATCACATTGTATAATTCAATTTTCCATTTCGACAAACAATAAAATATTATATGGAAAATATATATTTTTTAAAAAGTACAGATAAACTGGTTTAAAATAAAATTTAAGAATATCCGTTATTTTACTGAAAATGTTAGAAAAACATGACTTACTAATAAAATCACAAGAGGCTTCACGTACGATGTTACCTGACCGCTTGAAACGACCCAATTGACAATGTCACAGGAGGCCAACAAGTTAAAACGATGTACATTTGATGTAAATGTGAACAATTAGTAGTCATAATAACCGACATTCCAGGCAGAGGGTTAAAAATGTGTACTACGCTTAATTTGAAAACTCAAAGGTTTGGATAAACAAAAAAAGTTAAGACTATGAAGCAGTTAAGTAAAATTAAATTGGGCTGCAATGTGATGATGGGGGTTAGCTCCATACTAACATAGTATAAATAATATACTAGATAGTAGCAAAGGAAGAACGTTACATGCCTTTCGTAATCTTTTGGTTAAATAAAATTTGCTACATACTGGATAAAGCTAGTTCAGTGCTAGGTAGTCCTTCCTCAAAATGTTAATGAACTTACCTTATCCAGAGCATCGAAATACGAAGGTGGATCTCGGTAAGCTGGGGTCGCTAGGCTTGCAAGTTCTTTAAACTTTGCATACATCCTTCCCATGTTCTTCCACTTTTGATATACTTTTTCTCCTTGCTCTTCCAAATTCTGTCCAGGTACTCTATATCCGTTGTCACTCATTATTTTTGCAATATATTGCCAAACCTTTTTTTGTGATATTGTTTTCTCATTAATCAGTTCCTGAATTAAATCCTCTCCCACAAAGTTGATCATTAACTCTGTACAGTTCCTGCAACCTGCTATGTCAGGTGTTTCAGTCGACCAGAAATTTATAATGTCATCTTTCGAGGGTTTTGGTCGAGGAGTAAGAGTACCTATAAAATAATATTTAAACAGTCTTTTAACTTAATATATATCTTGTGTTAAAATTTCTGGCCGATAACACACTTTCCAGAAACTTTTGGGTTCCACCGTTGGGTCGGACAGTTATTGGAAAAAGTTGATTATTTTTTAAATACGGAATTCGAGGACCCATCTTTAATAAATACTGTTACAGCAAACAAGCGAGTCCTATCGCAAGTAGTTGATCGAACGTCTAATAAATAAGAAGCCCAGCATAACCGCCCAGCATCATAAGAACCTAAATGATCTCAAAACACAAATGATTTTAAAGAATCAACTCCTATAAAAGCGAGTGTACGTCCGTATAATATAACAGCTGATTTCGCCCATCATCTGTATCACTTAAACAAACCCAGTATAGATTATATTTTGGGGTTATGTTTACAACTTCAATCATTATAACATCTTAAGAAGTTGATTTTTTTAAATATGAGTTATAGAACTAATGTAAGCTATAATAAGTTATAATATTTGCTTTGAGACTTGAGGTCTTTAATAAATGTGTGAAAGTTCGATAGAGAAATCTCTTTTTTTAGGATGGTATGATTGTTTTTGTTTGGTGCTATCTGTTATAACCCCTTCTTGCAGAGAACAGCTGATTCACTTTACTAGTTCTACAACATAACGAAGAAGATTGTATTACTGTCAGATACAGCAAGTGGGCAAATCAAAAATGTAACAATGCTTAAATTTGTTTCATATTTAGTTAAAGAGTATAATGTGTAAGTTAAACAGTTATTTCCAGTTCAAGGCCTCAGTTTTGGCAAGTGTAAACCAAACTTTGGTGTCATCAAGTGATATATAAAAAAGAAATTTAAATCCCACAACATTACGTATACAATATTTTATCATTCAGACAAACCTCTTAACCAACCTACTGACAAATGACCATTCTATTATTTACAATTGGTCTTACTTAGAACCATACATATCTAAGAACATGATATTTTATTTCATAACATTTTAAAAACTGTTCCATGTACTGAAAACTGCACATGAAGTACATGTTTGTACTTTAGAAATATGTGTTAACAAAGTATTATTACATCATGTAATAAATCTTCAAACTATCATCATTTCTCTTGTCCAATAATAGCTTCTGAACATTTTTCTACATTAGCCTAAGCTCTTATTGGGGAGAACTCATACAAGTTTGTATTACATAGAACACATTTAGGACGTTCTCCCCAATAAGATAAAGTCCCTTGTAGTTTTATTCATTTAAAAAATCTATAAAAAAAAAACAATTGAGTTTAGCAAAACGCTGTTTTGGATTATAATCCAGTTTGCAGCTATCTCCTCAATTCAGGTTAAATTAGGTAAAAGTGTTTGATTTTGTTCTTTTATGATTTTATAAAGTTTAGGAAAAATAAAAAAGGATTTTAAGGTAAAAATCAGAAAATGGTTACCGTCATACTTTTTGGATTTTCCAAATTTAGGAAATAAACATAATCTAGAACTTTTTAAACAAAGTTTAACTAATAAAACAACATCTAATAAAAGCTACAATACATAATCAACTTACTTTCATACTCGGCAAGATCTTGGATAATTTCACACACAAGTGAAGGAGACATGGAACGCTCAGCATTATTATCAATATACTCAGAACTGTCGGTTGATCTCTTGTTTGAATTATCTGATGAATCAGAATCCAACAAAAAATGAGAATTAACCATTTCTTTCTTCCCCAATACCTATAATAATAAAAAGCAAAATGATGGTAAAGATTAATGAGAAATGGATTATTACTGAAACAAACATTTTTTAATAAAAACTACAGGTGAAATAAAATTATGGTTTATAAGTACAGTAGAATCTCGATTAACTGAGCCTCTGTTTTCCGGCTTCCGTATTATCCTAGGTGAATCCAAATCTTATGGAATTATTTAAAACATGAGTAAGTTTATAATAGCAATGAAGCCTAAGTGACTTAAAGTATGATTTTGTATGTGGCTTTCCAATTGTTTGCATAGTAAGGATTTTTATTTCTACATTTTTATGAACAAAAATAATACCACATTAAATTGTTGTGTTATTACCTATGGTAGTCAATTTCTTTCATTTAAGTACATTATCAAACCTTCATTCTTAATTTATTTAAAGTCAAATAAAATATATTTTGACGTAAGCATGGCTTTAAATTAACTTATATAGAAGTAAACGTTGTGGGAAATTTCAACCTAAATAGTTTTCTCACAACCTAAAGTATTATCCAAGTTTTATGTTATCCGAGGTGTGCCCGGTCCCAATTATCTGGAGTAATTGAGGTTCTATTGTAATTTGGAGAAAAAAAACCTAACAAACTACTACAGAAACATTCTCACTTCACTGACTTAGTACAGTAAGACCTCGATAATCCGGCACTCGATAGTCCGGCAGACCCGATAGTTCGGCATCCATCATCTTGAAAATTGGCACTCATTAAAAATGGTAGTTTTTGTAATTATTGAGTGATTTAGGCCCGGTCTACACTGTCTATTGGCTCTGCATCCATCAAAAACAGTGTGTAAAAATCTACTGCTCAATAAACTTGTCCAAAACTAAAATTTCAATCAACATTTCTCCTAAAGATCGAACCGATTCAAAACAATG
The DNA here is from genome assembly GCA_018207615.1 of Philaenus spumarius. Lineage (NCBI taxonomy): Eukaryota > Metazoa > Arthropoda > Insecta > Hemiptera > Aphrophoridae > Philaenus > Philaenus spumarius. The sequence goes on from JAGFPH010001886.1 coordinate 84,151, forward strand.
TGCTCTCGTCATCATTTAACATGTTCCCGGTTAAAGGACTGTTTAACACTATCGTTGCTGACAGTATTTTGTTGAACGTATTCAACTTAATGAAGATTATTTGAACTAATTGAAGTCTTTAGAAAAAGATACATTGAATTTCTTGTAAATAGTTTTGTTCAATTTAAAACCGCTTTGCACGGTTTGGAAGTGAAAGGGGTTCGAAGAATTTGTGACAGGCTGGAGTAAAAATAGCAAACCCCCACCACGTACTGACTAACGGAAGCCAACAACAAAGGGGAATTCAGCCGTCCCTACCTGAGGCCTATCAGTTAGCGGCAATCTCTCTACGCAGTTATTGTTACGTAGTTTCAACGTGTAATTTACGTTTTTTAAGAAACATAATTTTTAGTTCAGTTTTTATTTTATGTATTGTAATGTTTTTGTTTGTGTGTAGTAACAACTCTTTAACAACCCAATAATGATATATATATATGTACATATAGTACATTTTATTTTATTTATAGTTTATTCATTGTTCAAATCATTTTAAAGGAAGACCACGATAATTCGGCATATTCGATAATACGGCATCACCGGATCCCCGAGCATGCCGGATTATCGAGGTCTTACTGTAATTAGAAAATGATGTGTCTATGGTAATATTTAAAAATCAAAATATCATGTAAAGAGATTTTAAATAAACATTTACATTTTTCAAATGAGGAAGCTATGATTGGTTCTGATATAACTAAGAAACTATATATTGCATGTATCAATTTGAAGTTTAAAAAAAAATGATAGCCGAAAACATGGTATAAATTGTACATCTTCAATTTGATACTTGGATTTAACCCAAGAGTCATAATCATTCGTTGGACAGACGATATAAGTTGGCCGTTTGAATGCAGGAGGGTTGGTCTACCGCCACTCTAATCCCCCCCCCCCCCCGTGCCACCTGTCAGTGCCCTGCGGCAATTCAGTGCGGATGATCTTGTATTTTGTGGTTGTAGTTTTGCTTCCACCACAAGCCGTAGTCAGTAAGATGAATAATAGAAGTAGTATTAGTGCACTTTTATATTATTTTTAACATAACACAATACGTATTTTTAGGTTACAAAAACATCTCAAAATGTTAGTTTATTGTGTCTGTTGAATAAATAATAAGCAAAATCTAAATTAATGATTATTTAATTTAAGTTTAAAAACATGACTATTTAATAATGGCAGTGGACACTATCATAAACTCTGTTTTTAAATTTTAAGTTATTTTTAAATTAACAACTTCTATCTAGAAGATTCAACTTATAAAACATACCTTCTGCTTGAAATTAATTAAATAGAATACTTACTTTATTTAACGCATCGTAATATTTTGGTAAGTCTTTTTGATTTTTTTCTTCATTTTTCTGAAACTTCAAATAAGACGTTTCTAATTCTTTCCATTTTTGGAATACTGATTCTCCTTGCTTGGCTATCGTTCGGCCTGGAACTTTGTATCCACAGTCGATTATCCTTCTTGCCACTGTTTGCCAAACTCTTTTCTTGTTACTTCTCGTATCATTTAGTAGTTTCTGTATTAAATACGTTCCAACTACCATAATTAACAGCTCAGCACAGTCACTGCAGCCTTCCACATTCGGTGTTATGGTTAGCCAGAAATCCGTAGGTTCTTCTTTTATTTCATTTTTGAGAATGATGGGGTTTTCTGAAATATTAAAGGTCAAGAATTAAATTTCTTTATTATTAAATATCAAATATGGGTTTTCCTGAAGAGTCCAGCACAATAGCTGGGCTACACAGCTAGTCCCGACCTAGTCCGTTTTATCAAAAGTTGGATAGATTGAGGTCGATTAAATTTATCATTCACTGTACTTTGTCACTGTTTCAAAGTTATACATGGAGATTAACAATGTTGCTGATTGTGACACCTGCAGTATGAGATAAAGGGGTGGTCTAAAAGGATTTAAATTAATACAAACAAAATGTAACACAATTACATTCACTGAAACGTAGAATGAAATATAATTTTCTTATTCAACTGTATAGTCACTGATACATTGTTTTGATACAGTTAATCATTAGATGTAATGTTGTAATTTGAACTGTAATTAAATCAACATACTGATTTTAACCCTGGAACGGAAAGCCATCGTATTCCTTATGAGCGTATTTTTGTTTTGTACCACTTTGTTTGTGCACATATTGTTCTGTCCCTTGCACTGTCTATTCCTGGTTGCTACTCAAGGTCAGTTGTGTGGAAGTCGCTAGTAAAAAGCTACCCAATAGTAGTGTCTATGACTATTTTTCGTAAATTTTACTACTGCTTTCTAATAACATAACTTTTTACAACCGTCACCGGATTCAGATTTTATAATTTTTTCACATTAAATTTATAATTAGGCATACAAAGGTAAAATCTAGAATTTTCAAAAAATGTTGTCCCCATTCCGAATATTGATTAAATAAATAAATTATTGGAATATTACAATATTCTATTTTACTGCCGTATTACGACGGCCTTACGGCTATTAGTGAAACGCGTAATTTATCAAGTACTAGGAAGAGAAAACACTCAAGTTGCAATCCAAAGACCACAAAACAGAAGTACTGTCTGTAAATTTTACAAGAACAAGTCATTGTATTGTATCTAATCAAAAATTTTTAGGAGAACATAGGGGGTAGATTTGTATCAAATACACAGAAAGTACAGACTACTGTAATTACAATGCAAAAATCTTTGCAAGTGTTATAATTTATTTCTTAAATTTTTTACCATTCCAATTTTAATATTTTATTTTTATTTTAGCAATAGTCTTACACTTTTCAGTATATTGGAAACAATTTCGTAAAAAAATATTGTCTTTTAGGCAATAGATTTATTAATTTTTTAATTGCAAGTAGAAAATGATGTGTTTTTTGTTATAATCTACACTAGTACATATAATAAAGTACGTGAAACAAAGTTGAGTGTTTTTTACGTTTTTGAATATCTTAAAACATATTTTGTAAATTATTTAAATGAAATCGTAAAATTTACTACGGCTTTCTAACAATGTAACTTTTACCAGCCTTTCCATTCCAGGGTTAATCCAGTATTTGCAAAAAGTGAGTAAATTGCTATGCGATATTGTTTGCAACATAATTTCAATATCAGAAAATCTTTTATCTGCTAGTGAAACCATGGAGGAAACACACTCCCTATTACATTGACAAGTAGGGCCTATAGTGGACTAATTCTTGAACAATGACGAATAGAAAAGATATGATCAATAAGATTTTGAATAAGCCTGCTTAAACAACATTTCTACAAGGCCAAAATGTACCTTGTGCTGGAAGCCTGTTTTTAAGATGTAAGTGTAAAATAAAAATTATGAAAAACAAAGTATAAAGTATTGAAAATAGAGTTATAAATATATTACTTTCCACAATGAAGTTGGTGTACTTAAAAAAAACTTTGATTAAAACTTACATCTAGCTCATAAATTTTCAAAGAATAATGTGGTTTACTAAGAACTAAACTGACATATATAAGAGAGAACAATCAGTTTGAATACAACTTTCTGCCAATCCTAGTGTAACCCTTTTATATATGTTAGTCGACGTGTTTCGGAGTTCCTCCATTCTCAAGACTTACTTCAGTAATGGATTTATCCATTTGGGACTCGTTGACGAAAAGGAATAAATAAAATAATTATAATAATTGGAAGGTAATAAAATAATTACCGTACTAAATAGAAAACAAAATAAATAATAATAAACATATATTACAAAGAGATTGCATACAAGAATACATGTTATATAGGCTACAGAAAACGAAAAACATAAACATGGAATGTAGTGATTCTTGTTGTCTAAAAATAAAACTTTACTAAAATGATTATTGTTTCATCAATATTACACATAAAAGTCACACTCATATTCACTTTTCAGTAAAACTTTGGAATAAATATCATTAAACTCACCGTACAAATACAACAAACAGCTGAATGAAACAGTTTGCGTCTATAGGCGTAAGCCGCGCTCAGAACAGAAGCGATAGTAGATTAACTTGCTTTGGCGACAGAACACAGAGTGATAAGAAGTCACAGACTCTGCTTATATTTTTATTTGGTCTAAACATACTCAAAGAACATCAATCTGTACTCTAAGTTCCGTGAACTATGGGATCATCTAAGCATGTTTTTGTGTTTTTGCGTCTAAAGGCGTTAACCGCGTTTAGAGAATGGGTCGTACCGCATATAAAGGCGCTAGCCGCCCGTTAAGGGTTAAAAAAATGTGAAACTCAAAATGGATGTGTATTGTGACTGTGGATAAAATGAGATCTTGTAAACAATTTTATGATAAAAAATAAACAAAATAAATGGTTTTAAATTTAACATTGCTCTTAGATAAAAATCCAAGATGGGCGCCACTACAGCAGACCCTTAAGTTGAACAAAGACAAGTCTAATAGTGTTTGTAAAAAAATTTAATAAAATAAAAATTCAACGTGATAAAATTATTAACTTAAAAAATGACAATATTATTGTTTGTATTATTAGTCGACGGAGTTTGATTTGATGAGTTTTGCTTAATACGTTTCCTAAAAATGTATTACTTTTCTTCAAGATGCTTTGCAATTTTATTTTTAGAGTTAAATCATGTTTACTACACTATTAAAAATCAAAATTTTTACATGCAAATTAATTTGTTTGCAGAATATTAAACCTGTATATAAAAATAATGTTCCTATTTTTCATTATAAGTCCTACTTCTTGATCACAATAATTTAATAAATGATTTTATTTTTATTTTACCTTGCGTTTTGTGATCTGGCATCCTTTTGGGTTGACGACCTCGGTTTCAACTGCACTGAGTCATTTTCAAGTCACTTTATATAAAAATCACACTACAACAGTCACATTATTCAACAATTAAATAGTTCACAACAATTATAATTACCGTGGTTAAACGGTTCGTCAATTCTTTTATAAAATATAAAAAGTGTGGATGCATAGGATCCTTACAGCTGACAAGGGTAATGCCATCGTAATCATGCCCAATGTTGAATATGTAAGCAAAGTTAAAATGTTTATTGAGTCCAATAAAATAAACAAGATAACTAATGACCCCACAGATAGGTTCAATACCGTAATCAAACAAACGATTAATGAAACTAAATATTTGTTTACTAAACCCACGTTAAGATATTTAAAAGCTATGAAACCAGTAGCCCCGTTACTGAAAGGATTGCCTAAAATTCACAAACGTGAAACTCCTGTTAGACCTCTAGTAAATTTTACAACTGCCCCCTCGTATAAAATATCAAAGGAAATTGACAAAATAATTCGTAGAAACATTCAATTTACAAATAGCTACAGCTTAAAAAGCAGTTCACATTTAATACAGGAAATCACTGATATCGATATAAAACCCACCCAAAAACTGGTATCCTTTGATATTTCAAACATGTACACAAACATACCTGTTGATGAGACAATAAATTTATTAAAAGAAAAACTCCAGGAAAAGGGGAGCCTCAAACCGGAAGCTATAGACGAACTTGTCAATATAACAAGGATTATAATGCGTCAGAATTATTTCCGATTTGAAAATGAATTTTACACCCAAGACAATGGACTGGCAATGGGCGCACCACTATCCAGCATATTATCGGAAATATACTTAAATCATTTTGAAAACCAACACATTATGTCCAAAAGTAACAAGTTTCGAAAACAAATAACATATTATTACAGGTATGTTGATGACACCATAATCCTTTTTGATGGCAGCGTTAGACAAATTAAAATGTTCGCCAACTATCTCAACAACATAAGTAACACCATAAAATTTACGCATGACATTGAAACCCATAACAAAGCAATAAATTATTTGGATCTGACAATAACCAACAACAACGGTAAACATCAATTCAGTATATACAGAAAACCAACTACAACCACTAATATTATACATAACTCGTCCTATCACCCCAGAGCACATAAAATGGCTGCATTCAATTGCTTTGTGAAAAGGTTATTAAACACCCCCTTATCGATAGCCGACCGATGTGAGGAAATAAACACCATTAAATATATAGCGCAAGAAAATGGTTATAACCCCAACATCGTTGATAGGATAGTGAGGAAATATGAAAGACCACGTAAGATTAGTGTGCCTGATAAGAAGAAGAAATATGTGACTATGACGTATAGTGGAATCTTCCATAACCAGATAAACAACATCCTTAAACAGCATAACTATGTTTTGTCTTGCCGCACTAACAGTAATATGGGACGCTTACTACAGAAACCATCTTCGACAGGAGACAATGTTTATAAAAAAAGCGGCATATACAAAATAAATTGTAGCGATTGCCCAAAGTTTTACATAGGGCAGACGGGCAGGTCGTTCCACCAAAGGTTCCAGGAACATAAACCTAAAAATGCTGTTAAACAGAGTTCAACCTTTGCTGAACACCTAGTTGAATCAGGACACCTATACCGTTCTATCCAAGAAAATATGGAAATAATAAAAACGTGCAACAAAAGCAGGGAAATGGATGTACTAGAAGAGTTCCAAATATATAAATATTCCAAAAACAGCCCTTCAGAAATACTAAATGATAAACTGAAATTCAAATCTAATTCGTTGTACGACAGAATAATAGACATAGATAACAGTGAAGCATAGACTTTAATCCTCCCCCACTTTCACTCAATCCGGACATACAACCATTTCAAGTTTAACTACGTACGCGAAAGGATGCATCCACACTTTTTATATTTTATAAAAGAATTGACGAACCGTTTAACCACGGTAATTATAATTGTTGTGAACTATTTAATTGTTGAATAATGTGACTGTTGTAGTGTGATTTTTATATAAAGTGACTTGAAAATGACTCAGTGCAGTTGAAACCGAGGTCGTCAACCCAAAAGGACGCCAGATCACAAAACGCAAGGTAAAATAAAAATAAAATCATTTATTCCTATTTTTATCCACTTATCTTATTCGAACAAGCACCAGTGCACTAGAACTGAATAGCCAGTTAATTTGAAGTTTATTTAAATAATCAAATCAAACAACCTGAAATAGACAAGTTATTTATGAATGAATTATAACACGTTAACATCCTAACACCGTATCTTAACAGGGACAAGTCCAAAATTTTCCCGCAAAATAAATGGAAAATATACGCCAAATTTATTTCTGAAAGGGTGACAAGATGTTATCCCGCCCCGAGTGTCATAAGACCTTGGTACGTCACTGATGAAGCCATCAGAATGTGTTACACGAGAGGCAGTTCAGGTTGGGGGAGGGGTGTGGCTAGACGGTATATAAAGACGAGTTCCAAACGGATTAATCCAGTACTGAAGTAGGTCTTGAAAATGGAGGAACTCCGAAACGCATCCACAAACACAAATAAAAGGATTACGCTAGGATTGACAGAAAATTGTACTCAAAGTGATTAGATGATCCTAGCAGACATAATATGTATAACAATAAGAGAGAAAATTTTTTTATGTTTTTATTACTTCAGAAACATATAACTTTAACATAATATATTAATAATCATACTTAGCCTACCATTTTCTGATTGTTGTTGTACATCTATTTTCAGTACAGATTGGGTAGTTTCCTCTTCTGGTCTCAAAAGCAAATGGGCAATCAGATTGGTAGATTCATCATCTGGAGGTAATACAACAACTGACTGATCTAGAAAACCAAACTTCAATCAGAGGAGTAGAAAATTGTAATCCAAATCAACTGATGTATTATGATAAAATAAACAACTATGACGTTTGAACATGAACAAATGCACAATCTATACAATCGAATAAGTTATACATTAGTTAATAAATCCTCCCAACCTAGGAGTTAAAGAAAAGTTATTTCATTTATTTGAGCCGTTCATTGATAAATTCTCTTTAGGTATATGGACATAAAAAAAAACAATACAATAAAAATTTTCTTTAATAAATGGCGTTTTCAATAATAATTTTATAAAAGTACAAAATATTAGTTTTTTTAAATTAATAAATCTATATTAACCAGTGAGAGCACGCATAACTGAAACTCCATCACACAAGTGAGCGCGCTGCTCACCCTTAATAAAAAATAGGAACCTTAATATTTAATATTTTTTAACTATAACGAAAAAATTACTTTTTATACTTATGATTCATTTTCTTTACATAAATTTATTAGGAATAAAACAATATATCATAAGTACAAATTAACATTTATTAATACAAATTGTAGATTTTTTTCATAAAAGTATTATAAGATTAGAAAGTTTGCTAACTACTTACAAATCAATTAATTAGAAACGAATTTAAAAAAATCAAAACAAATTTGTGTTCTTATAAATTGTTTCTCTGTTTTTTTAACTATAATCTTCATAATTATCACTTTCACCGTTTTCTTCACCTTGACAGCTTGTGCAAATTGAGTTCAGGTGAATGTTAGGAGGGGTGGGGTTGGAGGGTTCATGAGTACCGTATGTATAGAGTATGTATTGGTTCAGGAGGGATTCAAGGAAAGGTATACTAAGGCTCAAACACTAGAGATCAAAAGTAACCCAGTACAATCAAGAAAACAATACTAGGTGAGTGCTCCGCTCACTACCGTGCTCTGAAGGGTTAAATTAGGCTACAATAAGTTAAATTGCTAGCAGAAAAGAACATTTAAGATACATACTATAAAATACTCCAAATTATATAAATTTGTTTGTAGCCTATAGACTACTTTTAATATGCAGATTCCAAGGTATGCTTGTTAAAACCATACAAAATCACAGAAGCCAATTTTCCAATTACCTGGTCTACGTGGTCTGACCATGTTAGCCCTATATAGCCTATGTTTACAATTAGCCATAAGAACCATACAGACCCAACCTCCTAGTTGCTTTTCATTGAAAAATATGATAAAACTTAAAAATCACTTAATTTAGCAAACAACCGTAAGTACATAAATGGATACTGAAAAACAACTTATTAACAACACTGACCAAAAAATGTTGAAGCATTTAATTTATTAGCCTATAGATATACCATCTTGGTATGAAATGTAAAGGCTGTATCAACTGTGAATTGGATCATGTTGTCATCATTAAAAGAAGATGACAGGTCATAAATATTTATAGTGAAATTAAAATCGTCCAAGAATAGATTCCTAGGGGACCCTGAGCTCTACCTGATTCCACAAAAAAGATTGAAGCCTACTTACTGAGTACTCTTTGTTATATACAGGATTTAACCCTCAAAGTGGCAGACTGCAGTCTCTCGGGCGCAAATGCAACCCGCTCGAACCTTAGCACGATTTGCATATATTTGCATTATCGATAATTTAATCCACTTAAAATCATCCAATCGTAATAAAACTGGCACCATTGGAAAGGAAATGAATTAAACTTGAGTTTTTGTATTTACAACTTTTTCGTAAAACATATATTTACATAAGTAATCATCATTTTAAAATATGCACATCGGGCTACAGCTATTTCCGCACGCGAATCTGTATACAATTGTACTGTTATTTCCCACTTCTTCAACGTTCAAGCCCACCTACTGAAGTATTTATATCGAGATTATAAAGCTACCATTGGATTCGTCAAGATTTTATCTTTCTACTGGTGCCTTCCAATCAGATGTCACTATTTTACAGGATTTATTCAAAACATTTCTGTAAACCTTGCGATTGGGCAGTTTTTCAACCAATGAAACAACCCATTTGTCAACCGAGATAACGCCTACTATATCAAATGTTTTGACAGATTGCTTTAACTTAGGCCTACACCATTTTGTAGAGAAAAGACTGACTTTTCTAACGGTGGGAATTGAACTAGAATAAACCAGTTTTTTGTTTGTCTAGACAGCAGTAGAATGTAAATATCTAGTGAGACCGCCTAGAGCGTTTCGTTCCCACGCAATTCAAATGACCCGTCTTTTCTCGTAAGCGAAGTTCCATTAGATTGATGTCATTTTGTTATTCCAATAAAGATAACTCAAAAACTTTTGAGAACTAAGAAAAGACAAGTATTGTATACCGTTCGTTTCTTTGATTTATCCTCTACACTTTGTTATAAGCTAATAATATTTCATTTCTGGGCAAAGCATATATTAGTAAATTACGTTTCAAACCAAGACTAGATTTGTTAGCAGTCGTGTATTTGGAACATAAAACTGGTTTTTTCAAAATAAGAAATTTGAAATTGATAAATGTTTTTATACAGTTCTATTTAGAACTAAATTACAAAACTTTTTTAAGCTTATGAAAAAATTATAAAAAATTTTACTACCGTACTTGTTATGTAGGCCTAGGCCTAAAGTTGAACTTTTTCCTTTCGTTACTGAACATTTTTTGTTTCTTGAACTAATAAATTTTATTATTTCAAAAGAAACTCATTTTTAGTGGCATATTTGAATTCTTTGAAGTTTCTTCTACAAAAGAGCTATTAAACACTTTTGGATTGGGGTTCATTTACTATTTTTGGCGAATTTTTAAAAATATGCTTGCAAAACCCTGTAAACAGGCTTTTTAATTTTAGCTTTAACGATGCCAGTTCTAGGGTTAATCCACTGCAATGGTAATCCTTTTGTGCCATAGTTTTCAAGTTTATTGAAAAGTATGAGGAAATCTACACTATCAAAAGGTCCAAAAAAAACAAAAGAATCCTTTTTTTTTCTTTTTTTTTTTCTTCTAGTTTGCAAAAAGGCAGGCTTGGAATCTATCCATGAAGCCTCGCACTACTCTGTTTATTAATTTATTTTTTCCTTGGTAATAATTTCTGTATTATCTTAACTTTTTTTTTCCTTCCTGTGGTTACCTTTTTAATTATTTTATAGTACTTTGTATCATTTACTAATTTTTTTGTGTTTTGCGCTACATTACTCTATTTATAGAAGATAAAAATTGGTTTATTTCTTTATATATTTCTGGATTTTTTTCGCCTAGTATTTTTTTTTAATTCAAAAGAGTTTACGTTTGTGTTATATTTTATTAATTTAAATTGTTGTTGTCTTGTGATATTGTATTTAGGGCATTCCAATATTACATGTTCCAAAGTTTCTGTCTTGCCCATGTTACAATTTAAACATAAGGGGGTAAAATATTGTTTTATCATGTGAAGTCGGCTATTGACATTTGCGTGTCCTATTCTGAGTCTACATATATTTATTATTTCCCACCTACTCATCTTGCTGTCTCTAAACCATGGTATTGTAGTATAGTCTATTTGAATACTTTTATACCAATTTGCTTTATTTGATTCTGATAGGTATTTTGCAAGGTTATTTTTGTAAAAGTTTATTCGATATGACATAAAATCCTCTACAGGTATTTGTAACTCTGTAGTTGATTGCCCATTAGATATTGCTTCTTTTGCTAGTTCATCAACAGTTTCGTTGTGTTCAATACCCGAGTGACCTGGCACCCATTGGAAAGTTATTTTTTTATTATAATATGATGTTGCTAGTTGGAATATATTTACTATTATACCCTTTTCATTTTCTCCATTATTACAGTTTTCTAAAGCTCTTATTGCTGATTGTGAATCCGTGCAAAAGAATCCTTGTTCAAGCTACATTAACCACAAATGATATCAAAGTGACAGTGGCATCTATTGTTGCTTTATTTGGCCTAAATTTGTATTGACAATCTATTTGTTTAAAAATTTAGAAAGTTAAACAGAAAAAGCTTTACAACCACTTTGCCAAATTTGAACATTTGTCCTACTTATTGCATAATGTTGAATGTACTATTAGCTAAACTATTACTATCACTTATTCTATGCTAAAATATAGGTTGTAAAATAGTTATAGATTACAAATGTAATATTTTATAAACACTACTCAATAAACCATTGTTTTTAATAATTTTAAAGTCTTAATCATAGTGTATGGTGAAAAGCAGGGACTAAGTCAACTAAGTTATGTGTAACTAGCCTTGTCAATAATACCTCCAGTGGAAGGTTAGAATGTCTCAAGTTAGTTTAAATCTGCTAACATAATTCTTTAAAAAACAAATTGTGACCAAAAAATTAGAGATATAAATGTTAATAAAATACTAAAATATATAGTTTACAAGAAAACCCCATTAAGGCCTGATAGTTCAACAGTTCTGTTTCTCTAAAAATATACTTAAAATTCATAATTAAGTAAATTACATTTTACTTTCATAGGCCTAGGTTATTAAAAAAACAGGTTCATAATTATCAGAATCTGAATAACAAGGCTGTAAACAAGCCTGCAGGACAAAAGTGATTTTGTTTTTCAAAGACTTTTTTAAAATTATGTCACCTAAAATATTCAAACCAAATTTTTTGAACTTACCTTCAACGTTCCAAACACAATATCCTCCTTCTTCTTCACTTCTAAGGACTTGTCCACTGTCATCGACCATTACTCTCCAATTTGTATAATCCGCCTCCTCCTCCATTTTTTGTAACCAAAATAATCACCACAAATGAAATCCGATTTCAACTTGTTGGTTGTTTCAGAGCTTGAAAGTTTGCTTACCTCCTATAACACCAGCCTAACCCAAACTCGATCGACATCAGACATAAGTTACAATCAATGGAAAATAGCTTGTACTTTGCAACATCCAGAGATGACGCTTCAGATTGCGATAAAGTGCTGCCAATTTTACGACAAGAGTAAAATGATTCACGTTTTGAAATATCCCATTACCTTGATCCACTGTTCGTATATGTATAAATTATATTTTAGCACATAATACAAGTACAATTAAATATAATATATTTATGCTTTATGTCACAAAATGTATCATAGTCAAAAATATCAAACATACCAAGAAACAAACACATTATTAATAATTATGTATACTATTGAATGAAGAGTAGATTTACATAAATATTACCCTTGATTATACATCCATAATCAAAGATATTACTTAATTCTGTTTAGAGGGTAACTAAATCATTACAAATAAGTTCGTAATCCTGTGTACTGTAAACCAGAAATAATCCTAAAGCTAGGGATGGCAACGACATATCGATATTTGTCGTAAAAAATCGATATATTTACATCGATATTTTGATGTCGATATGATCGTCATATATGCTTCGCACGCCATTCCGCATATTGGGAGTATCTTTAATACTTAAAGCATTGCGTGCTTCGTACGCCATTCCGAAAATTGGGAGTATCTTCAACACACAAAGCATTGCGTGCTTCGCACGCCAACCTCCGTACTGGGCATATCTTCAATACACAATGCATTGCGTACTTCGCACGCCAACTCCACGGTAAAATCAACCACATGGCTTTGAACTGGGTACTTTTATGGTATTATAAGTTTTGGTCGATTTTGGGGGAACCAAGCGAGCTATAAGGTCGCGTAAAAAAACTAAATGTGCAGAATAACATCCTAAATTTACATTTGTCTACAAAAAACTACAAAAAATCAATCGCGTAGGAAAAATCTCAAAACATAGTTACTTCCGGTCAAGAAACGTGCTTCCTGTTGTTGGATTTTTTGGCTAACGAACTCGTCCGAGCGACGTAGACAACCAACATGTGAACCAAATTTGAACCAATTCGGACTTAAAATGCAGCCGCTAGAGTGCGAACATATATATACATATATACAGTGACTAGATAGAGACAGTGTGGCCACATGAAAGTGGCCGCTATGTTTTTCATAAAAGTAATGTCATCTGCTCAGAATTATAATGTAAAGATTAGTGTTATATCTCTTTGTAATTATAAGAGAAATTACCTCTTTGTTTTTTTTATAAAGGGAAAAACAAGCGATTTAATTGTCACAGTTTGATATTTATATTGAAATTAAATAATAAAAATTGTGTTTCTTCTTAAAAAGTGTATTCTGTTTTTTCGTGCAATAATAGAAACAGATAAGAGTTTAGGAAAACACGGCTGCCGGCCAATAGGAAACAAGACCTCACTTGGCCACACTCTCTCTATCTAGTCACTGTATACATATATATATATATGTATGTATATGATTTTTAATGACACCCCAAAACGTGTTCTGGGGACCATGATCGGTGCTCATTTGCTACTCCCGTCCTTTGGTCTTACCATAAGGGCCACTGCAATAGCTAATTTTTTCTATAGAAATTCGCTAACAAAAAACCTTTTCTACAAGGTAGGTTGTAGTTGTACAAGGTCTCTAGAATCTAGAGACCAGAGATAACTAGAGACCTTGGTAGTCGTAGGCCTACCACCTTACCAAGCTGACGGGGATTTTTAACGCGGTGTGTACAATAAATGAAAATGATAATAAATATGGATATTTGTAAAAATTTTGTATTTATGTATGTTATTATATATGTAAAGAAAGATAAAATTATTACCTTTTAATTGGTTTTCGTTTCATATTGATGGATCAAATGATTTAGAAGTTATTAATATTATAGTAAAGAAATTAATAAAGGAATATGTTTATATGTTATGCGAAGATGTACGAATGTTTCCGAAGTTAAACGAATAGATATTTATTCTTTAAATTTGTATAAACGAATATTTTGATGATAACAAATTGTATTTATACACAGTTTATAGCCTCATAGCAAATATTATAATGTATTATAACATACATTATTTCTATAACTCATATTTAAAAACATCAACTTAATAAGAAGTTATAATGATTGAAGTTGTAAACATAACCCCAAAGTATAATCTACACTGGGTTATTACAGATGATGGATTATATCAGCTGTTATATTATATGTTACTCACGTACGTACTCTCGCTTTTATAGGATTGATGCTAAATTTATTATGTAGATCTAATGACATAATATTCTAGAGTTACACAATTATTATGTTTACTACTAGTACCTAGTAAATACAGTACGTTTTAAAACAACGTTTTATTGGTATCATTCTTAATATTAAATAATTTATTAAAAATATATTTTGTGTGTGTTAACTTACTTTTATTCAATTATATACAATTAATGTTACGATAATATATCAAATACCCGATATATCGAAAATATCGATATTTTTAAGCCGATATATTAGTGGTATTCATATTATCAACACGATATATCGAAAACCCGATATCTACTTATGTAAAGCTAGACGGTAACACTGATTCATTGACATTAATTATTAGGCACTTCCCGTAATCGGACTCCCCTCAACCTTATACTTGAATTAAAGCTCTCGACGAGAAACTTTTGGGAAAATTGCCAGAAGTTAACCTTTTTAAATTTTGGAAGCACCTTTTGGGCGGGAAAGATTTTTTAATTTTTTTACTTTGAGCGCGTTTTGTAAGAAAACGGTAAGAGATAGCAAAAAATGTTAAGTACAAAAGTTGTAGAAAATTTAATTTCATACTAACGATTTTTCATCAGATTTAAGATCCAATCATCCAATTAGACACTATTCATCCGAGAAGGGAGGCTCCGCCCAAAGTCCTTAAAGCTAGACGATTTCACTGATTCACTGACATTAATTATTAGGCACTTCCCGTAATCGTACCCCCTCGACCTCATACTTGAATTAAAGCTCTCGACGAGAAATTTTTGGGAAAATTGCCAGAATTTAACATTTTTTAATTTTGAAAGCACCTTTTGGGCGGGAATGATTTTTAAAATTTCTTCATTTTTCCACTTTGAGCGCATTTAGCAAGAAAGCGGTAAGAGATAGCAAAAAATGTTAAATACAAAAGTTGTAGAAAATTTAATTTCAGACCAACGATTTTTCATCAGATTTAAGATCCAATCATCCTTTTAGCCACTATTCATCCGAGAAGGGAGGCTCCGCCAAACGTCCTTAAAGCTAGACGATTTCACTGATTCACTGACATTAATTATTAGGCACTTCCCGTAATCGGAACCCCATCAACCTTATACTTGAATTAAAGCTCTCAACGATAAACTCTTGGAAAAATTGCCAAAATTCAACATTTTTTAATTTTGGAAACAATTTTTGGGCGGAAACGATTTTTTCAATCAACTATGTACAAACGATCGAATTTTCCAACTGCGAGCGAAGCGAAGCAGCCATCTGAGGCCGAGGCGGCGTTGGGACGCAAAGCGTCCATGGGCAGAGCCCCTAGTCTACTTATATAAAGCTAAACGATAACACCAAAGATTCACTGACATTAATCATTAGGCACTTCCCGTAATCGGACCCCCTCAACCTTATAGTCAAATTAAAGCTCTCGACAAGAAACTTTAGGGAAAATTGCCAGAATTTTAAATTTTGGAAGCACATTTTGGGCGCGAAAGATTTTTTCACTCTGAGCGCGTTTTGTAAGAAAACGGTAAGAGATAGCAAACAATGTTAAATACAAAAGTTGTAGAAAATTAAATTTCAAACTAACGATTTTCCGTCAGATTCAAGATCTAATCATCCATTTAGCCACTATTCATCTTTAAAGCTAGACGGGTTCACTGATTCACTGACATAAACTATGAGGAACTTCCCGTAATTGTAACTTTCCTCGACCTCATACTTGAATTAAAGCTCTCGACGAGAAACTTTCAGAAAATTGTTAAAAGTTAACATTTTTAATTTTGAAAGCACCTTTTGGGCGGGAAAGAGTTTTTCA
>JAGFPH010001886.1:100766-114358 GCA_018207615.1 Philaenus spumarius
CTTCCCGTAATCGGACCCCCTCAACCTTATACTCGAATTAAAGCTCTTGACAAGAAACTTTAGGGAAAATTGAAAGAATTTTAAATTTTTTAAATTTTGGAAGCACATTTTGAGCGCGAAAGATTTTTTCACTCTGAGCGCGTTTTGTAAGAAAACGGTAAGAGATAGCAAACAATGATAAATACAAAAGTTGTAGAAAATTAAATTTCAAACTAACGATTTTCCGTCAGATTCAAGATCTAATCATCCATTTAGCCACTATTCATCCGAGAAGGGAGGCTCCACCCAACGTCTTTAAAGCTAGACGGGTTCACTGATTCACTGACATAAACTATGAGGAACTGTAATTGTAACTTTCCTCGACCTCATACTTGAATTAAAGCTCTCGACGAAAAACTTTCAGAAAATTGTTAAAAGTTAACATTTTTAATTTTGAAAGCACCTTTTGGGCGGGAAAGAGTTTTTCATCACTCCGTACCGAAAGTAGCTACTTTCGATGTCAGCTGGTAGCAACGAAAACGATCGTTTCCCAAGCTCTAATTTAGAGCAAGGGAAAAACGATCAGCTGATTTTCCCTTGCTCTAAATTTGTTTTCCCTTGCTCTCAATTAGTTTTCCATTTGCCCGCTACGCGCTCTGACATAACCTTGAACTTCTAATTGTTACGTTGTTATGTAGGCTTATTATAGTAAATTTGTTATTATAAAAAAATGTTAATTGAGAAATATAATAGTTTGCATTTTACTGAGGTTTCTTCTTCAGCATTGTGTGTATTTTTGCGTCGTGATGAAAAGTACCGTTCATAACTTGTACCGAAAGTGATTTTCCGGCACTTGCTCCAATTATTCCCGTACTCGGCTTCGCCTCGTACGTGAAACACACTTTCACATGCTCGGCTTCGCCTCACACGTGAAATTCGATATTCCTGTGTTCGGCTCCGCCTCACACATGAAACTTGGGCGCGCACCGGAAAGTGCCACTTTCGGTACTAGTAATGAAATATACTATTTCAATTTTTCCACTTTGATCACGTTTTGTAAGAAAACGGTAAGCGATAGCAAACATTGTTAAATACAAAAGTTGTAGAAAATTTAACGGTAAGAGATAGCAAACATTGTTAAATACAAAAGTTGTAGAAAATTGAATTTCAAACAAACGATTTTCCATCAGATTTAAGATCCAATCATCCGTTTAGCCGCTGTTCACCCGAGAAGGAGCTCCGGCACACAATCCTTCAAATTTTCCATGTTAATCTTATGGAGATAATGTTTAGTGAGTTTGAGTCATCTGTCAAATTAAACAGCTGATTTATGCTCGGTCACTTATATGTACAAACGAGCCAAATATTAACGAGATTCTTTAGCGAATTTTCCAACTGCGAGCGAAGCGAAGCAGCCATCTGAGGCCGAAGCGGGGTTGGAACGAGAAGCGTTCAGGGGCAGAGCCCCTAGTATCAATATATAGAAAAATTTTGCCATCCCTACCTAAAGCCATACACTAAAAACTAAAAGTAATAAATTGAAGAAAACGTTAAGGCCGGCCGCACACCGGATCATACATTTGTGTTACGACAAAACAGCTAGTCAAAACGTTTTGTGTATAATTTTAATATGTACTTTTTCATTTCAATGCGCACATTTTATAGTTACACAATGGATTCTGATGATGAAGATACTGCTTTCCAATGGCTTGCCAACATCTAGCTACAACATCCTGGTTGTGATGATACTTCAATGTAACATCACATCATAGAGCTCTGGTCGGCTCTCAACCGGTACTACAAATCGATCTACATCCACTACAGGGCTTTCGACACTCATGGTTTAGCATAACAATTACAATCAAATGCACTACAGTAAGCAATACAAACACCACCGACTGACATAAGAACAACTCTGAGCACATGTAAAGTGATTAAGTAGGGGCTCCCGCGAATGTGCATTTCCATTTGTTGGCAGGTGTTTTGTTGAAATACGAAACTTGGGGCACCTTCGCCAGACAAGGAAAAAACGCTGTACAGTGCCTAAAGGCGTCTTTATACAATGTCGTAGCCAGTGTGCGGGCCCTCCGTTTAACCCAATGTTAAACCGAGCGCATCATACAGTTTCCGACACTGTCATACAAAATGTTTTGTCGTAAATCAAAATGTATGATCCGGTGTGCGGTCGGCCTAAGACAGTACGTACACGGGTCGTTGACCATACTATGCGTGACAGAAGCGTTTGTTTCGTTCAACTACAGGCGACATATAGCGGTAACTATTTGAACTCCTAACCAAAACAAATACTGTATATAATTAATGCTAAAGAACCCTATTTCGATACTAAAATATTTATTATTGTTTATGTTCGCCATACCGACTATTGTTTATTAAGTAAACTTGTTGAATTTACCGTCAAGTTAAGTAATACTGGACGGTAAGTTCAACAAGTTTACTTAAAATATTTAATTTAAAAATACTTCCCAACATTTTTGATACCCCTTTTCCTATATCAAAATGAAGTAAAACTAATTTATATATCCAGGAAAATTATTATGTGACGGGTACCCCTCACCTCGTAAATAGTTATAAATAATAAGTAAAGATAATTAATAATAAAGGGTCCACTAACAGCGGACATAGTATATTGTTGGCTAAAGGTACATTCGCTGAGAAGACAATTCCTAGTTAACCAAGGGAGGGGGACGCTAGATGAGAGCATCCAGAGATGCAGTAATTAGGCGGGTTACACACCCCACAACGGTGTTGCTGACATTTCTGATGTCACTAGCATGATGCCAGTGACATGCAAAAGGCGGGTTACACACCGGTGTCGCTGACATTACAAGGAAGAGAAGGAGTCAGCTTATTTTATAAAATGTCGTCGGAGGAGGATGCTGTAAATGTTAACTATGACAAATTGTTTAACTAAAACATCTATTCTAAGTCGGAAAAAAGCGGTAAAAACTAAATATTCGTAAACTTTACGGCCTTCTGTTACTGTATCAACTAAGAACTGTTTAATTCTTATCGATACTTATATTGATTTAAAGATAATTTCAATACGAATCGATTGGTATATAATATTTACCTGGTGTATAATACTACTAAATAGATAATCGGTAAAGACTAAACGATACCTACAGGTATTCTATACCAGTATAGAAACTGCTTGTGTAAGGTATTGCATAAAAATCTGTAACTATTTGTTGATAAAAGGCAGTGACAATCAGAACACATATTTTCAAAGGGAAAAGGTTTGACCTAAACAGTGGAGTAATCAAAATTATTCCAAAACGAAATTTAACCATAAAAAATGAGTGGGAAAACGAACATTTTATTCGTGTTCTATAGCATCAGACGAACTCAACGACATTCCAACATTTCTTACGTGACTTTGCATATTTTTTACGTGTTAATTATGTATTACAATGTAATAAACTATATACCAAATTAATCTTTAGAATGCTGTGCGTACAATATGATATGACTTATTTAAATATTACCTTAGATGCGCAAACTTTGATTTAAAAATGCTTGTTAAAAGAGTACCCGAGGTACTCTTTGCCAGATAGAGGGTTAAGAAAATTAGAATTAGTCTGTTATTAACTATACGATAATAATATTTACACGGTATTTAGACCATAATATGTAAAAATTATTTTGTGTCATGTAAACAAGTTCAATAGGCAGTTACCTGTAATGTTGAATTTTGAAGCCACTTCCCGCCATGCCTTGTCTTACTCATTACGATTACTGTAATTCTTCAAATTGTAGTTGTTCAGCACTGGGAACTCTTCTACTGCTGCAACAAACTCTTTATTCATCTGTTCATTATCAGGAAGTGGCATTTTGCTATCACGACTCACCTCGAACAACAAAACAGATTCGTACCGCAGCGCCTTTACAACTGACTAGAAATACATTCTGCGCATCTTGCTTTGGCCTCATGACGTAATATTAGTTAGAGTAGTTCGGAATCAACCAAGACGTATGTACCGATTCAATAAACGTTTCAACACTTATCATGGGTTTACCAAGTTATTGAAGAACCTTCTTACCACCAACCATCCTGACAACGCCCGTACGAGGACAGAAAGGTACAAACGACCAGGGAAAGTGTCGCTTCGAGGAGCCGGATACAGGCGAGCCGAGCCCACAGAAGCGGGAACCGTTACAATAATATTGACCCGATTCGGAGCTAAAGACGAAATATTTACGTTAGAAATTCGGAAACTATTGATTATATCAAAATGAAGCGGAAATCGATAGGAAAATTACAAATACTAGTAAACCGAATCTTGTATGGAAAAATAAATATGGCCTATAGAAAGAGCAAACCATTTTACGTATAAAAAGTCTTTGGAGAAAGTCTGATTATATAATAGGCCTATCGTTGAGCCAGGATAAATATAAAACCCCGACTATAACAGTTACAATGGAACCCAAAGCAAGACTTTTATATCGCGATCACGCCCATGAAGGACAAACGCACTTGTGATTGGACCACATATTGGCACTAAATATGAAGTATAAATTTTCAAGTTTCCTAAATTTGTAGATGTAAAAACTAGATTGTGAAATGTCGACAGTAATATGGAGTTGTTTAAAGACAAATTTCAAGCTCATTCCTCTTTACTGCTCCCTAACATAAACACACTTACAAATTACAGAAGATCAAGTAGGCGATATCGGAGTTTTCTGGAATTAAGCCGATGAAGTAGCCTAAAATTGGCTTTCTTGTAAATTCCCCAGATATGAAAAGTAAACCATTTGGTCAGTGCAGTTTAAAAAATCAAAATCAACCCATTAACAACTGAAATTCCCATCTCAAATTATACAGAAGAGTATATACATAAGAAGTCCAAGATTTATGAGAGGGATACAATGATTTCTGGTTAAATGGTAAAGAAGAACAATCATACATATTTGTGAGAACTTTCCAATTTTTAATCGACTTAGGTTACCTTCTTATTATAATTGTGAACACTTACAAACTGTTAATTATAAAAGAAAGGTTTAACGAACATTATCTCAATAATGATAATGACTATCATAACCTTTGTGAATCAATTTTGAACTCTGTGTTTCCTATACAATTCAATTTATACGAATAATTATACTATTAATTAAGACAATAACCACTAATTATTTCATGTTTAGTTAGTTAATCTTTGTATTCAATATCGATTACAATATTTCTTTTGTTATTTTTTTATGTAATATTAATTTGGGAAAATTCGGCACTAACCTTCCAAGGTTAAGTTCTCTGTGTTAACATTACTAATATATGCCGATAATAGTGAGAATAAATGAACTATTGAATGTATCCACTATAATCGAAACATTCGTGACATAATTTTCCCATTTACTTTGTCAATTTTATGTAATTTTCTATTTATGTGATTTGTATTAATAGATGTTCAATGAGTACTGTGGTGAATTTAAACAATTAGAAACACTGAAGACCCATCCACAAGTTCGGTGAATAAAACTACACAAATAAACTGAAACACATTTATTAATATAGTTATTCCAATTCCCTGATGTACATTTCGGTAACCAAGTTACCATCATCGCAGGGTTCTAAATCTAAACTAATGCTACCAAGAAATAACCACATAAAACCTAACGATTATTTATTTTTTAAACATAATTGAGAGAGTGCATTTTTTAATTGAAAATCAGATGTTGTTTTCATAGAGTTACTTTTGTATTTTTGTTTTGCCTGATATAATTTTGGATTTTATTAGATATAAGTATTGTGTTTTATTAGGATTTAATTCTGCATTTAATTTAAGCAGTTTATAGGTAGTTTTTTATTTTGATTTGGGAAAGTTTTGGTAGATTTTGGGAAAATTTGTTGGTTTTGAGGTTTTTGAATTGGCTATAGCTATAGAGTTGGGTTTTTTCATAAAATATATTGTTTTTGACTTGTGATGTGGTTAATACATGTTTGGCACCTTCATGATAAAGGTGCGTTATTTAATTTGAATAGATATATATGTGTTAAGGGCATGGTGTGAGATATGTTATGTGTAATTATAAACAATATGGTTTTGTCAAGTGTTGTATTTTTAGTGCAAAGTGTACGAGGTGATTCTTAAGGCAATAGAGTTTGTGATCAGAGATTTGTTTTTCTTATTTCCTTGTGAAAAATAGTTCTTTTCAGGTTTGACCTACTATATTTGGTAGCATATTGCTGTATTTGCGATTAAGATGAATTTAGTAAGCTTGGTTGAGAATACAGTGTTGCCAAGAGGTACGTCTTCTTTGATTGTTTGTATGCGTAATCAGTTTTCTAATTCACAAACGTTGCGTTATGTGCATAATGTGTTACGGGATTATGTACAGACGGTGAGTGTGATGAACTTAATGTAACTTATGTATTAATGTAACTTTGGAGTAAGTTGAATGGCTTTCTTTTTGTTTTTTTACGGATATCTGGGATATCAGTGCGAATGTTCGACAAATGGTAGTTCGGATGACGCGCAAGTAGAGATGCCGCTTAAATAATATTTGTGACGAATCGATTATAGTTTAACGTATTGATGACATTTTTACGGCGAATATCGAATGATATGCTTCTGTACGGGTCGAGCTCAGGTATTTGCGAGCGTTGCAGTTTTCTGCTGTAAGTGTTACATCATGTTACACAGTGAGTCGGGATTGATTCATTTTGCTGCATCAGGGAAAAGACTTTGTCGATTTATGTAGGTTGAAAGTGTTCAATTTTTGCACCGCAAACTAGGCCAGTTCGTTGTGAAAAGTGTGGCCGGGAGACCGAGACAGCAGGATCTCTACACAGCTCAAGGTTTGGTCCATTGGAACGTCCAGGAAGGATTTCAAGTAAAGGACTGGGACGTATCGAAGACAACGCACTGAGTGAGCAAAACAAAGTATTTTGGTCTATTGTGAAAGTCACATTGTATTCAGAGTTTTGGGATTATTACCATAAACGTAACTCGCTTTAGTTGCCGGTACCGTAAATCCAGTCTGTCTTGTAAAAATCAATACCTAGTAAAAGAAATGTATGAAGTATAACATAAGTGTTGTAAATGTTGTAAATTGTATGTATCTGTATAATTGCAAAGGCATGCGAATAAATCAATGTTAAAATAAGTATTACCACTGAACCACGATGTATTATTATTACTGAACTGTTCCTTACCGATTTAACTAACTAATTAAGTGTACGAACCTGCGAATAAGGGTTTTGCAAAATTGAACCCTAATAGGTTATGTTTAAAACTTCAATCAATATAAATCTTGTAAAGTTGATTTTCTTAAAATATGAGTTAAAGAACTAAAGTAGGCTATATGTTATCAAATTTGCTTTGAGGTTGTAAAATGATATGAATACATCCTTTTATTATCAATATATTCATTTATACAAGTTTAAAGAAGATACCCATTCGTTTAACTTCGGAAGCATTCGTACATCTTTGTATAACATATAAATATATTTGATTATTAATTTCTTCATTATAATATCAATATGAAGTTAGAAATCAATTAAAAGTTAATATTTGTATCTTTATTTAGATATATAATAATGTATATAAGTACAAAATTTTAACAATAGGCCTACAGTTTTATAATCCTTATAATTGTACACAATTACCGAGTTAAAATCCCCGTCAGCATAGGTAGGACACCTAGATTAACTCTGTTGTTTTTAAATAGTGTTTTTTTTTAATTATGTATTTATGATGTGTATCTAATTAATCTGCCTGTAATTTTTCACAGGGGTTTACTAGTCTATTATAATTCAACTTAAAATTAGTATTATTTTTAATTTGTAATAAATTACCTGCTGTCTTCCTCAGCAAGGGTTAAATTAACTAAATTACAAGTGAAAAAACATGGATCAAGACCGGGATTTTAACCCAGGACCTTTGCCTTTCCGGGGCAACTCTCTATCACTGAGCTATCCTGATCCCTGATATTGGTCGATGTTCTCTCACTTGTACGGCTTTACTGTACTTATGAATTAATAGACTGAATACCTCGCATGCGACATTAACAACAATCCCAATTCTTTTTGCAGCCACAGTGGTGTTATTTATTTAAAAGAATTGGGATTGTTTTTAATGTCGCATGCGAGCTATTCAGTCTATTAATTCATAAATACAGTAAAGCCGTACAAGTGAGATAACATCGACCAATATCAGGGATCAGGATAGCTCAGTGATAGAGTGTTGTCCCGGAAAGGCAAAGGTCCTGGGTTCAAATCCCGGTCTTGGTCCATGTTTTTGCACTTGTAATGTAGTTAATAAAATTATTGTTACGCGTTAATATAAAATTATTGTTATGCATTATTAATAAAACAGCTGATTTGGATCAAAAGTTTAATACAATTTTGGGTTTAGCCTTTAAAACCTATGAAATATAATAATTCAAACATCTAATAATATAATTCAACATATATTATTGTTACACATTATAAATAAAACAGCTGATTTGGACTAAAGGTTTAACACAGTTTTAGGTTAGGCCCATAAAATCAACACACGTTTCTTGAAAGCGTTTCGAATTATTACCATCATAGCAACCAGAATAACACATTAATAATAATATTTATAATATATTTCTATTTATAACCTATCACTGTTCTGTGTACAATGTTGGTTTTCAGTTCACTTAGTATTTAATGTTTATGGTATATATTATAGTGCTGTAGATTTAGTGAGATTATTAGTTAAAAACAAAATGTCACAAAGAAGATGATAACATGTACCATTGTTAGATAATTGGAATCTTATAAACCACAGAAATTACATGAGAGTGGCGAAGCATTGCCGGGAATACTAGTTCATACATATAAGTCTTAACAAACATAAACTTAATAAAACTAGTTTTTCAATTATAATTTCCTCCTATATTTTATGGAATAGATTATGCCATTTACATTGTATTGAACACTTCTAAAATCTGCCATTTGAATTTTACCATGCTTGATTAGTATAAAGTGACTAATCAACTGTAGTTTTCTTACTGTGAGCAGATCGGAGAGGAAGTAGTCATCTGCTATTTCATTCACCAATGTCAGATCAGTGTGTGTTCTGGGACAACAATTACTAATACTATTACATATGTGTTAAAACTTAAAATTAAAGACTACCATAGATAAAAAGTACTCTACACAGGTGTCTAACAACTGCAATGAGAGAAATGTGGTGTGTTTGAGTCAAAAACCAGTGATAATAATAATCGATTCAAACATATTAGCTGATTTTGTCTATTAACTTTAATATTTCAACAAAAATTAAATAAATATTAAAACGTATTCAGCTAATGTACAGTATAATACACAAGTGTCTACTGGTTCCCTATGCTATGCATCAATACAGTATATGTGGCGCTTGCACGTAAACAGTAGAAATGATTCTCCCTTTCTTCTCAATTGCCAATTAGAGTCGGAGAAGGGGAACCGTTTCAATTCTCATCTCGATCAGGCCAACTTATGCGCTACCGTGGCTAGAGAAAATGCTGCGTATACACACAGTATGCACTGCGTATGCATGTAAAGGGTGTTTGACGCATTTGACAGGAGTAGAAACAATTCTCATACTCTTTCCTTTCAACTGCCGGAGAAGAGGAAACATTTCACTTTTTGCCTGATCCAGGCATACCATGTCTAAGAGAAGTTTCATTTACAAAACAAACAAAGAGAAATTAAACTGATTGCAACTAAACTGTTTCAGATTTTCTAATGATTTACATATAACACAGATTCAGATCCATTCATTTTTATGCAACCATAGCCACAACCAAACTGCAAACAATTATAAACCATTATTCATCATTGATGTAAACTGGATCCCCGACTCGTATGGTGCCATACTTATGCAGACCTGCATACAATCCCAACACTGGAGAATTATTTTCCAATTTATTGGCTACTGGATCTTTTAACTGGCGATAACTGTAATAAAAAAGATATACAATTAAATTAATTTATTTAGTAAACTTATTCAAAATAAATATCAAATATTGCATATCCATAAAAATGTAGAAATGGAACTTTCTGAAATTTTGCTATAACTAAGCCTTGGATGGGGATTTATCCTTGAACGTATGTTATGATTCCCTCTGACAATAAAAGTATATTTAAAGATTAAAAAAATCTTTATTACACATTCAATAACACCATAATCATTAAAATAAGTTGTACAATTCAGATAAAATTTGAAGCGGAAAATAATTTTGTAAATTGCATAAAATTCAGAGATTTTGATACAACAAACTGAAAAGTCAGCAAAAATATAACATGTTTCCATGATTATTTATGAAATCATACAAAAAATACATGACTAAAATAAAAACTATTATACAATAGGTAAGTAAAATCAATTGCAGTACACCCCCGATTATATGCAAGCGGATGATCCAAGGTGAAGAATATCCGCCAGTGCCGCAAACAGTTTTTAATTTTTAATCCAAGCCAACAACGAGGAAAATACTCTAGGGCCCCTACAGTGCGAAGGTCGAAACTTATGTTGTACTGACAAGTTTATTGTGCATCGTATTATTATAGACCTTCCCGGAATTTGTGGATGAGTAGTAGGCTCTTGCGCTTTTGTTTTGGTCGTGGCTTTCACATTCTCTGATCACTGACATTGATGACCCGAGTGGGCGACTATCAATCCACTCTGCTAAATTCATTAACCTTCCCCTCTACGTATTCTTTCGGCCTGCCATCACTGACATTGATGACCCGAGTGGACGACTATATCAATCCACTCTGCGAAATTCACTAACCTTCCCCTCTACGTATTCTTTCGGCCTGCCAGTGGTCTCAAGTTGTCAGTAAGCATACTTAGTGATCAGTTGTGTTTTATGTTTCTTTCTCAGTGCTCAAGTTTACTATTTCATTAGTTCCTGAAATAATTACATAATGGCTGACAAACGAAAGAAGGTTGTTATAACGATTGCACAAAAACTTGAAATGATTTCTAAAATATAAAATGGTGCTCCAAGGAAGCAGATGTGTTTGGTTTAACCC
The DNA here is from genome assembly GCA_018207615.1 of Philaenus spumarius. Taxonomy (NCBI): domain Eukaryota; kingdom Metazoa; phylum Arthropoda; class Insecta; order Hemiptera; family Aphrophoridae; genus Philaenus; species Philaenus spumarius. The sequence goes on from JAGFPH010001886.1 coordinate 111,754, forward strand.
TGTAAATGGCAGACTGCACTTTGGGACTCTCTTTCGGGCGTAGAACGCAACTAGAGAAAATTTGCATATTCCGTTATTTAATACACTTAAAATCATCCAATCGTAACTAAGACTTTTTCGTAAAACATATATTTACATATGTAATAATCATTTTAAAATATGCAGATCTGGTTACAGCTGTTTCCGTGCGCAAATATGCATACAATTGTACTGTTATTTCCCACTTCGTACATGTCCAAGACCATCTACAGAAGTATTTCTATCGAGATTATAAAAATACCATTGCATTCGTCAAGATTTTATCTTTTTAATAGTGCCTTCCAATCAGATGTCACTATTATACAAGATTTTTGACGACGATTTCTGTAAACCTTGCGATTGGACAGTTTTTCAACCAAACAGCCCATTTGTCAATCGAGATAAAGCCCACTATATCAAATGTTTTGGCAGATTTCTTTACACCATTTTGTAGATAAAAGTCTGACCTTTCTAACAGGTTTTTCAAAACTAATTTTTAGTGGCTTATTTGAATTCTTTGAAGTTTTTTCTACAAAAAAGCTATGGAACACTTTTGGATTGTGGTTCATTTACTATTTTTTTAGAATAAAAAAAATGCTTGCAAAACGCTAAAAACCGGCTTTCCAATTTTCACTATAGCACTGCCATATGTAGGGTTAAGGGATCGGGGAAACAACAGTGCAAGACGTTTGAAAGCAAAAAGCCAAACTGTTGGCCTTTGCATCAGTGTTGGACAGTGATTCTGGGAAGAAAAAACAATGAAGTAATCCATCTATAATGAACTTGACTTGGCATTAGCAGAGTAGTTAGCTCAGGTACGAAGTGAGGGCACCACCGTATCTGGTCCTTTTTGATTTGTTAGACCTGGAAGGAAATGTTGATGCATCGTCCGGTTGGTTACATCGTTTTAAGAAATGTCATGGAATTACAGAGATTGGTCTACATGGAGAGAAGTTGAGTGGTGATCAACAAGCAGCCGATGATTTTCAACGTGATTTTGAGTGTGTGTTGTATGAAGATCTGTCATATGAAAAAATGTATAAGGCTGATGAATCAGGGCTTTTTTGGAAGTGTCTTTTCACTCATACTTTTTGCATTTGAAAATGAATATTAAGCGGCTGGTCACAAATATAGCAATGAAAGAATTACAATCTTGCCTTGCAGCAACGTTGTGGGTAGTCACAAACTTAGGCTTCTTGTAATCCGTAAATCTAAGAATCTGAGGTCTTTTGGAGACAATAGCAGAAAATTTACCAGTTGATTATTTTAACCAAAAAAAGTTGGATGAACCCGCAGATTTTTCAAGAATGGTTTTAAAAGATTTTTGTACCTTAAGTTCGTAAACATCTTGGCTCAAAAAATTCGCCAAAGGAAGAAAATTTGCCCAGCTACAAGTGTGTTTAAATCTCCTGACAGGCAAATCTTCGTAAAGTCCCCCCCCCCCCAATGCGCTGATACCACAGAGATGTACTGCCTATGGACCAGGGAGTCATTGCAACTGTGAAAAAACATACAGGACAAAGTCGTTACTGTCAAAAATCGAAGAAGGCTGCAATTTCAAAGAATAGTGGCAGAATTATACAATTTTGGATAGCATTTACGATATTGCATTTGCATGAGATTACATCAAACCGTCAACCCTTGTTAAATCATATAGAAATCTCTTTCCAAATATCGAAACAAATGTCAACCAAAACTTTTGTGAAGGAAAGAATGAAGTCATGCGACCGCTACACTTGTTGACCTAGTGACAACCGTTCCGGGAGGTGAGAATGTCGACGAAGAGAGCATAGAAGAGTGGCTGGAATGCGACGCAAGTGAGTCGGGGTTTGATCGACTGACTGAAGTAGAGAACATAGCAATGAGAGCGAACAAAGAAGAAGAAAACGAAAGTGAAGAAGACGAGGCACCTGCGTAGATGACACATGAAACTGCTTTGTAGCACTTAGACGGATTACTTCAATATTTAGAGGAACAAGACAACTATGCACATCTGGCAGAAAAATTCATGTTAAGGATAGTACAATCTAGAATAAAGAAAAGTTGTTTCCAAAGCAAGAAGCAAAAACAAGTGACTGATTTTTTTAAAAAGGTAACTGAACACTTTTTGTACACATACAGTATTGTTTTTTGTTTACTGTCTTAATTTATAAATAAACTAGCTGAATACCCGTGCTTCGCTACTTGGAATTTGTTTTTTGCATCACTAAGTTACATAATTAAATTTTTTTCCTCTCATTTTATTTCATCTATTATTTCATGAAAGTGAATTATTATATGTACTTTCAGTTAGTTTGGCATTTATTGTTCTCTGGCTGCCCGTCAATTGTCTTCCCACGGTATGTGTGCTGAATAAATTAAATCAATTAAATAATAAAAAATTCTAAGTGAAGAGCGTCTTCTTTTTCAACCGCTGAATCACTCATTTCAGACTGGTAAATCACACAGATACGTCTTTAATATGCAGATCATACAGATACGTTTTTAATATGCGAATGCATAGATGTTTTGATCAGCTTAAGTATAAAATATTTTCTTAAAACTAATAAGTGCCAAATTTCAGCTCTCTAGCTTTAAGGAAAGAATA
>JAGFPH010001886.1:116240-137718 GCA_018207615.1 Philaenus spumarius
GCGAGATAAAATATTTGGTGTAACAAATACAGTACAGTAATAAAATACACTAAAATTTTACGTAAAACGACACGAAACACACATACACAGAATGCACTTAGTCTAGAAATAGCGAAATAAAAATATTTGGAGTAAAAAATACAATACAGTACAGTAATAAAATAAACTCTAATTTTACGTAAATGAACACGAAACGCACTGAAACGGAATACACTTTAAATTCTAGAAATAACGAAATAAAAATACTATTTACAGTCACAATATAAACTCTAACTTTACGTAAAAGAACATGAAACAAAATTCACTTTAACGTCAACTCTTATTCAAGTCTAAATTGATACTGTGCTAGTAGTGCGCTGTACAGAATGGCGGGAATTAAGGCACAAAGTACTGTAGGTAGAAGGGTGGGGTAATTCGTTGACCTTGGCGAGAAAGCGACCAGCTGCTTAAAGTCTGGTAATACGAAAGTGGTGCACGGCATTATTGTACACTCAGTTTCGCAACCAAACTTTTAAATTAGTAAAATTATTTTTCTTTAGTCAAGGTCGGATAAAACGGAAGGTCGGATTAGCGAAGGGCGGATAAGCGGGACTCTACTGTATTAGTAAATGACGTTACAATCTAGGCCTAGGTTTGTTACCAGTTGTGTACTTGGAACATAAAAACTGTTTTTTTCAAAATAAAAAATTTGAAATTGATAAATGTTTTTATACAGTTCTATTTAGAACTAAATTACAAAACTTTTTTACGCTTACGAAAAAAATACAAAAAATGTTTACTACTTGTTATGTAGGCCTAAAGTTGAACTTTTTCCTTTAGTTACTGAACATTTTTTGTTTCTTGAGCTAATAACTTTTACTATTTCAAAATAAACTAATTTTTAGTGGCATATTTGAATTCTTTGAAGTTTCTTCTACAAAAAAACTATAGAACACTTTTGGATTGGGGTTCATTTACTATTTTTGGCGAATTTTTAAAAATATGCTTGCAAAACGCTAAAAACGGGCTGGCCAATTTTAGCTTTAACCATGCCAGTTCTAGGGTTAAAATCTGATCTTTAAATTCAACCAGTTTATTTTCTATTTTTTCATCAAACCTAACTAACAACTCCTCTTTCATTTTGTGCATTTGATTACTATTTTCTGTTAATTGTGTATTTAAGTGTTTAATTAATTTAATTTTAAATTTAATTGATCAGAATTTTCTGTAAGTTTAGAGTTCAATTCAGTGTTTAATTTCTGTAATTTTAAATTCAATTGATCAGCATTATTGTTTAGTTCAGTGTTTAATTCCTGAAATTTTTAATTCAATTGATCAGAATTAGTGTTAAGTTCAGTGTTTAATTCCTGTAATTTTAAATTCAATTGATCAGAATTTTCAGTAAGTTTAGTGTTTAGTTCCTTTTTTAATTCAGTGTTTAATTCCTTCATTTGGTTCATCATTTCGTTGAACATTAGGAACACCCTATCATCACTACTTTCTTGCTTTGATATTTCACTACCAGTAGGAATATCTACATTAACTGCCCTTTTGCCTAACTTCTTTACCACTATATTTACCATTTCCCCTGTTGATTCACTTACATTTTGTCTAAGCCTATAAGTTTTACTTTTAGAATCAGCCTCTAATTTCTTCTTTGACTCCTTAGGCTGGTCTCTCAAATTATACACATTTTGTTCTGCCATTCTTTAAAATTTAACTTGGTTAATTTTAATATTTTATTTTTTAAAGTTTTTTTTTAATATAGTTAAATATTACTAACTGTTCCTATTAAAACTATTTTTAAAACATAATGTCAATAAATATGTTGATATAGATAAACAAACTGTGTTAATGTCCGGCGCATCTGTAGCAAATAGCGATTCATTTTAGGAAAATTTTTAGTGAAAAAAGTGTGTTCTGGGGAAATTTTGTGTGCTAAAACATTTTCTGCACCCCTGTATCAGAGGAGGGGAGAACTATAAAGGAGACGAAGACCAATTAACTAAGAAAAATTTGGTTATTTCTTAACAGATTTTGTGTGTAACAGACACTGAATTTCACTGAACTTACGTTCTTAAAGTCCTCAGTGGCTCCTGCTCAGGATGTTTTATTCCTGTCTCAGGATTTATTGTAGTGATTGTACATCTGAAAAAAAGGAAATTATAATTCATTAAAGAATTAACAATATCTTTGCAGTTTACATGCTAATCTAAGGAGTTCTGACTAGTATAATCTAAAGAGTAAGTACAGACATAATCAAATCAAATATTTTTTTTTAAATAGTCGAACTATTATTTGCAAGTGTTGTAAGTGTTGGTCCTCAATTGTAATTTATTGTTCCGTACTTCACAGTATAAAATATCTTAACCATTAACTATCACCCCGATCCAACAGACCACACTGTATTTAGTAAGTTTGTTACCTAACCTTCCACCCTCCACTGGACTGTTCCAGTACCTTTACACCTCTTAGTGGCCTATAGAGTGATGTCGGGTTCATGTCATTCCTGCGCATCTTATTTTAAGTACAGTTGCACAACAGTTAGGACTACATGTTGTAAGACTTATGAATGGGCAACTCTATCATGTAAGGCTTTGTATTTTAATTAAGACTATTGTGAAGTTATGTAAGGTTTTGTAAAGTCACTTTGAAAGTTTTGGATAGTAATATTTTTAAGTTTTGGGGGCTCCACCAGATCCTTCTTACGGATCAAATTTTAGCTGGGCACGTGACGTACTCCTAAGAACTGGGTAGAAATAAGTACAGAGGCCTTTTCACAAAATTATTAAATATATTCTGAAATTTCTGAAAATAATTCCTACAATGATTATTTTTCACAAAATAGTTAGATACAAGTAAATGTGATACAATTAATTTTTACTCAATTTTCGAAAGTAATAAAGTAAAAGTTTACATTCGTCTAAGGAGGGCGGTGCTAGTGAGTTAATTTCCCGCTCTTCTAAATTTCAAACCTATGTGTCTTAATTTTAATGATTGAATCTTAAATTTCTTCTAATTACTAGTACATAACAAAATCTAATATTACAAAATGTATTATATTATTTATAGATACTTAAAAAATGTATTATATTATTTATAGATTTATTTGAAAGATATTAAGTTGCTTTGGTGACTGATTTCGATTACTTATGAGGTGTTTTAAAACCCTCTCTTCAGTTAATCCTAATAACCAGTCCCAATACAATTATTTATTAATAAATGATTATTTATTTATTTTGATTTATTTTAATGTTACTTCTGATACACAATACTCTGGATATGATTTCGTTTGTTATTTAATTTTAACTCTCGAGATCTGTCTTTACAATGAAATGAAATTTTATATCTACTTACATAATTTTTGGTTCTCTCCCACTCTCATACACTTTGCACTTTTATTTTTAATGATTTTATACACTCCACTTTTTATTTTTATTAATTTTATTTTAACACTGCACTTGCACTTTTGATGATTTTGATTTATTAATGTTATGACTTTTACTCTCTGATTATTTAATGGTTAGATGATTATTCTGTTTGATGATTGAAAATATTAAACTAGGGCATTTTAAAAGCTGTGGTTTTGATGTTACTCTTCCGGTAGTTTTTAGATGACAGACCTCGTGTTCTCTTCAAAATTTCCCCACCACACAGTTTCACGCATTCTAATTTGTTTTTGATTGGACTGTTTGAATTTTATATTGTTTTGATTGGCTTTCCAGTTTTACAGATTTGGCAGTTTTTATCGCGTGTCTGCACTCGTTGATTCACACAGAATAACGCAAAGCAGAGTATTTATGTCTTAAGTAATTTAAGCTGGTACATCCGTTGTAACTTCCTGTTGAAATAATCTTACTCACAAAGCTAGTTTGGCCTTTTTCTATAAATTCATTTATTATGAATTTATTTAAATTTTATTTTATAATATATTATTATAATTATTTTGTTGATGCTGATGTTAAAGACATTGGGTACTGGTGTTTCAAGTATTGGTGTTTACTTACCAATACTTACAATGTTTATAACTATGACGATGAAGAAGGAATGTGGTTCTGGCTGAAAAAGTCTATTTAAAAAAGTTATAATTCATCATGTTTTTAATTTCTTTTACAGTTATTTTAAGTCTAACTTCATTATTATTCATTAGGAAACTTAATTTAATTTACATTTTGGATAAAACTATATACTGTAATACTACTTGTTATGAAACAATTACAAATCACAATATATATTCTTTGCAATATTTTTGTGTAATTTTTTATTTTACAAAAGAAATATATACAGTAGAACCCCTCTTAACCGGTCTGGTCGGGACCGATATCCTGGCCAGTTACCTGTTTTATAATTGAAATTAAAAAACAACCAATATCCATATATTGTAAGAATATAAAAAGTTTGTTTTGATTGAAGTTGTAAACTTGTAAACATAATCCCAAAGTATAATCTAGGCTAGGTATGTTAAAAGTATTACAGATGATAAGCGAAATCAGCCCCAACAATAAAATATATGGGGTTTATTGTTGACAGCTGCTCAATAATGTAACATATGTCTTTAAATTATAGTTTCTTACACGACCATGCACATCCGCTATACTATTTTGTTAATCACGGAGGTATGTAAGTTGATAAATAATGAAGTACACTTAACATATTTACTAAAATATTAACTGAAGCAGGTTTCGAGAATGGAGGAACTCCGAAATGTGTCGACGAACTCAAATAAAAAGGTTACGCTAGGATTGACAGAAAATTGTACTCAAACTGATGATGATGATAGTGAAAATATTAACTATTAGAAGACTTCATATTGTTTTAAGAAAAAACCACTAATTCAGTTGATCTAGTCAAAAAGGAAAAACATAAGATGTGATAATATTTTTGACTAAGAGCACTCACCTAGTGCAAGGTTTAAATCCACGAAACACAGCCTCATCTCCAATTTTTATCCAATCCCATATGTCTTCTTCGTAGGGCTTGGTAGTTCCTTTGATTACGATATTTGGGCGGAAGTGGTAATCAGTGACAGGTTCGGTCAAACGTCGATTCAAATCTTCCAAAGAAGACTGAGTCATTATCAAATAACTTGACATATACGAGTAAGCACCCTATAAGCAATAACACTTATCACTAAATTTATATTAAAAATTGTCCAGGCATTTACCATTCTGTAGTATTGTTATTAACTTACATTATTAAGATAAAATCACTCTAAATTCCAAATACTAACTAGAGTCTATATAAACTGCCTAGTTAGAATTGAGTACCAATAAGCAAAGTGAATAAAATATATGAAAATTATAACCCTAATAAGATAAAGAACATTTTTACAATCATTTTATACATACTTTTCATGGGTTAAAATTAAAATAGATTAAATAGACTTTACCCATAAGAAAAATACCACAAACACAATATTTAGTAAAATTCTACAAAATTTTATTAAGTCTTGCTGACCATGGTTTTGCTAGTGATTGCATTGACAAGGCAGCCTTACTCTGTCTGTAAAAATACAAAATTTTGTAGTATTTTACTAAATATTTTGTGTGTGGTTTTTCCTTAATATGAAGTTCTACCAAGTACATTTGGTCAATAGTATAAACCGTATAACTTTGTCCATTATAAAAATGCTTAAAATAAAAGTAAATTCCACACCAGAAATTCAGAAAACAACAAGATATGCCAAATTTGAAAATTCACATTCAGGGGGAGTGAGATAAGAATTGAGAAAAGTCATAGTCAAACATCTCAGTGGCTAGGCTGTATTTCAACATCACCAGAACTAGGGAACCTCTTTTGGCAACTCCAAATCAGAACGTGCACTATACATGGGTATCACCACATGCGGGAATGATATTGTTCCTACTGCTGGATTGGTTGACAGGGCTTTTCTGAGTTGTCTTCCATGGTTACCCGATCTGACCAAATGTAATTTTTTGTGCGACACCATGTGTATTTGCCACTACTACCTAACAATCTACTTGATTTGAGATCCAGTCTGGAAGCAGTAATCGAGTCCATTAGTTAAAGTCAGGTGCAATAATCAGGCCCAAACGGCAAATTACAAACGAGCCAACTGGGTATTTGCCCAGAGGGCCAATATTTGAGGGGCGGGAGAATTTGAGGTGCCAAAAAAATAGGACAGAAAAATGTGTAATATCCTTGCACTTGCCATTAGAGAAACACAGAACCTGTTGCAGGTTGAGTAGAGTCCGGCCATGGACAGAGTCAAGGGAAAATGTTAATTTTATAATAACTATTGCAGTGTTCTTAAAAATATTAGACCTCAAACTAAATACTTTAGAAATAGATTTAAAACTCGTTTAACAATATACAGTATAGTACAACTCCAACTATCCGAATCGCTGACTATCCAAATCGCTTTCAGAATTTCAGAAAAAAAAATTAAGACGGGAACGTACACTGATTTGCAAAATAATGATTCAGTCTACGTACGGTATTGTCCTTCCCTCCACGAAGCTAGTGCAGGCGCCAGGTGTCAAACTGACTAATACAGTCAACCAATTTACTTTGACCGAGATGTTCAGCAAGCAATGATATTAATTTATGTACATACGCTTAACATGTAAAAGTGTTACCTTTTCATTTAGTTAATTACAGGCTCTTTTTATTTTAAAAAATGCAGTAGTTTTGTTCTCCCATTTTCAACATACATACAGTAATTAATTAACCTTTTCGGGACTAACATAGTATAAATCCTAATTCATGCTCAGACTAGGTTATTTCAAGCATGGGACAATGCGTCCGGCTTTGTATGTCTAGAGCTAGCAAGAGGTTTGTTTTACTCGTAATTTAGTGAAAAAAAGTGAAATCTATATATATAAAAGCCAAATACCACTCACTTACTCACTGACTTATCACAAAATCTCAAAAACTACTAAATGGATTGGAACGAAATTTGGTATGTAGCTTGCTCTAGAGCCATAGGTGCTCACTAAGGGTTTCAAAAAATTTGAAATCTAAGGGGGGTTTGGGGGGGGGTCAAAGTTACTAAATCATGATTTCTCCAAAACTACAAAACGGATTGGAACGAAATTTTTTATGTAGCTTCTTCTAGGGCTATTAGTCTATCCGTGCAAAGCCGGATCGGGCAGCTAGTATACTTATAAAATAAGGTTACTTCAACATTTTCAAGTATTCAGTTCAATTCAATGGTTTATTCTCTACTTTTTTTTATAATCAAATTTCATTTTTGGATAAAGCATATTTTTCTAATTCATTTTTCAAATAGCCTTCTACAAAACTTAGTAAACGCGGTCTGGTAACATGATTTTATTCTCTCTATTTTCTACTGTTAGCTAGTACAGTACCTCCTATCAATAGTCGAAATAGTTCATTTTAAAGCTAATAGATTTTAGTAAATGCCAGTAAAAGAATTAAATTGGTCATGATATCGCGATGATAGTACTCAAACGCTAAAGTTATAAAACATGTATAAGCAACCACATCGTATGTGCAGATAGTTTATTCCAGTCGCGTAAACGCAAAGCCAGTCCTGAAAAGGTTAAAATAGACCCTTTTTTCGGAAAAAATCCAACTATCCGAACTTTTGATTATCCGAATGGTGTCGGATCCCAGTTGATTCGGATAACTGGAGTTCTACTGTATACTATAACACATGTTTTATTAATGGTAATGATAACAGCCCTATCTAACTGCAACAGCTATTTATTAAATAACAAAAAAAGACAGACAGCCTGTTTCTTTAGAAAACTTTGTAGTATTTCGTTCGATAATGTGCTGTTTTAAAACTGATAATAAATAAAGCTTGAATTTGTGATATATTATGTTTGGAGGGAACTAAAAAAGGAGGGGGTGGCTAAAGTTTATCTAGTTACCTGAAATGAGGTCAGTTGATAACTGTTTCGAAGTGTGGCACGTAATCTACAGAGCCCACATTGAATACTTCTAACAAAAACTCCATATACTTTAACTTTTAATTCCATGTATAAATCATTACTGTATAACAGTTAAAAGATATTACACAACTTTTAATTATACTCCGACAGTTTTTTATATAGAATACATAAATGACAGGCCTGCAGAATATGTCCGATCGCCCGAACGAGGTTTGGGGGAAATTGGGACTGAGCTGGGGAAATTTTGGCCGGGGAAAAATTCACAAATAAATAAGGAAAATATAATTATTTTGGGGAAAAATAGATTAGAAATGAAAAGGAACAAAGGTCGGCCTAATCGGTTTGTACAATACATATATATACACACCAACACTTACACACAGAAAGTGTGTTGTCTGCTCTCTGCTGCAAGCTGCAAGTCGGACAGGGTTCCTTTTTATTTTTTACTGCACAAAATATCGTACAGTCGAGCCGCAGATACGATGTTAATCTTCACCGCACAAAATATCATATCGTACGGCCGAGCTGCCGATACGATATTTTTGTGCCAACGGTTGATGAACGGCAGTTTCCTGAATCTTGACTGTCGTTCAAATACTTTCGTTAGGTATTAGAAAATTATTAAGATACCGGTATGCAAATATTGATTAGTTTCATACAAATGATATTATTCAAGCGATAAGAATTAAATCATATTAAACCAAATTATACAACGATACTTAATGCATAGGTATTACTGATGTTTTTAATTTTTTTTACCGAAATCAATCTTTTCAGCAAAATGCGTACAATGTGATGACTTATTTGTTTCCTTTTTCATTGCGTAGATGTTAATGGAAGGATAGGGTATACTGTTATATCTCATATCTTTCGTTTTGAGTTTTCGACCCCGTCAGTTTATAAGTAGCAAGTGGTCTAGGTGGTTGTTTATTACTGTGATGTTTAAATTTATATAGTGAACCATCAGAAGGTTATTAAGTATTATATTATAGTGTTTCGTAATATTTTCAGTAGTGACTGTGGTAGGTAATTGAATTGGAATTAAACATAATATTTAACTTTGTTTTTACCACTTAAGTATTAGGCCTACTTTTAAACATATAGTCCAGTCAATATGTACATTTGAGGTAGGAAATAATCAGAACTTTCTGAAACTTTGGGGTATTGTTTGGGTCCAACCAGTAGTGTTAAATCCAAAAGATCAGCCTGATTAACACATTGCAAATTTCAGAGGGGACAAAAAACCATGATTTTTTCGAACTTTTTTCAGTTTTTAGGCCGTAACATTTTTTCTTTGTGTTCTACGACTTTGACCATTCTATTCACTTTTGTAGTGCATTAAATTTCCTACTACTCAAACTTATATTTTGACTTCATACTTACCGAGATACAGAGGTTTAAAAATGTGCAAACAAAATGGCAAAATATGCCAGATAACGCTGGTTTTTGCTATTTAAAAATAAAAATTAAAAAATATATTACCTTGCACTTTAAATAATATTGAATGAAATTATGGTTCTTTTATACATTGTTACATGAACCATTCCCCATACAAGGACGTAGTTGGATGCAAGAAAAAACTTTATGGCCCAAAAACTAAAAAAAGTCAGAAAAAATCATGTTTTTTTTGGTCCCCTTGAAATTTGTAATGGGTTAATCGGGGCGATATTTTGGATTTAACACTATTGGTTGGTCATAAATAACACCCCAAAGTTTCAGAAAGTTCCAATTTTTTCCAGTGACCACCGATTTTTATTTTATTTATTTTTTTTTTTTTTGGGGGTTTAACGGTTTTGCACTAAAGGCTAGTACATATTGGGCTAATAATAAAATAGCATTAATCAAGTTGTATTTTTTTGTTTTAAAGCTTTTGGGACCATCTCACGATATTTCACCATAGATATTTAATTTCACCTTAGTTAATTGAGTAAAAATAATGCAATTATTATTTTTTTGAAGATTTATATTGGAATTTATAATGAATATAATAATAATTACTAAAACATTATATCAATAAATATGTTGAAATAAATAAACAAACTGTGTAATGCCCGGCGCATCTGTAGCGAATAGCGATCAATTTTGGGGAAATTTTTAGTGAAAGAAAGTGTGTTCTGGGGACATTTTGTGTGTTAAAACATTTTCTGCGCCCCTGATGAATGAGTCTTAAAATATTAGTACAGTAAAGCCGCGATTATCCAGGAGCGGAAATTTTTAATTACGAACCTCAAAACAACCAATTTTAATTTTTAATCCAAGCCAACAAAAAGGAAAATACAATAGGCCCTACATGAAGGTCGAAAATAATGTCGTACTGACAAGTTAACTGTGCATCGTCATGTTTTGTTTTGGACACGGCTTTCACATTCTCTGACCACTGACATTGACGACCCAAGCAAGCGAGTGTATCGATACACGTTGTAAAGTTCACTAACCTGTTCCTTTTACTTATTCTCTCGATCTGCCAGTGGTCTTAGTTGTCTGTAAGCATGCGTTGTGATCAGTCGTGTTTTATGTTTCTCTTGTTTTATCTTTGTCAGTTTGCTAAAGTTTTTAGTTTTACTGTTTCATTAGTTCCTGAAATTAATACTGTACATAATGGCTTAAAACAAAAGATTGTGTAAATGATTGCTAAAAAACTTGAAAAGACAAACTGTTGGCCTTTGCATTAGTGTCGGACAGTGCTTCTGGGATGAAAAAACAATGTAGGAATCCACCTATACCTAATAAACATGACTTGGCTTTAGCGGAGTGGTTAGCTCAGGTGCGAAGTGTGGGCACACCCGTGTCTGGTCCTATCACTGCAGCTAAACCAAAAATATTTTTTGATTTGTTAGGCCTGGAAGGAAATTTTGATGAGGAGTCCGGTTAGTTACATAGTTTTAAGAAACGTCATGGAATTAGAGAGACTGATTTATACATGGAGAGAAGCTGATGTTTTTCTACGTGATTTCGAAGAGTTGTGTTGTCTGAAGATCTGTCATATGAACAAATTTATAACGCTGATGAATCAGGGCTTTTTAGGAAGTGTCTTCCCATTCGTACTTTAGCATTTGAAAATAAACATAAAGCGGCAAAAAGTAGCTAGGAAATAATTACAATCTTGCCTTGCAGCAACATATGGGTAGTCACAAACTTAGGCTTCTTGTAAAATAGGTAAATCTAAGAAACTAAGGTCTTTTAAGGAGACAAGAGCAGACAATTTACTAGTTAATTATTTCAATCAAAAAAAGATTGGATGAACCAGCAGATTTTTCAAGGATGGTTTGAATAGATTTTTGTGGCTCAAGTACGTAAACATCTTGGCTCAAAAAATTTGACAAAGAAGGCCGTTTTGTTAATTGACAAACACGCCTTCACATACAGCTACAAGTGTGCTTAAATCTTCTGATGAGCAAAGTTTTGCTCTGGTACAGCCTATGGATCAGGGGGAATAGAACATGCAGGAAAAAGTTGTTACTGTCAAAAATTGAAGAAGGCTGTGATCTCAAAGATTTTTGGCAGAATTATACAATTTTGGATAGCATTTACAATATTGCATCTGCATGGGATTACATCAAACCCTCAACCCTTGTTAAATGATGGAGGAAACTTTTCCAGAGTATCGAAACAAAATGTTAACCAAAACATATGTGAAGAAGAGAATAAATCATGCTGACCAATTCATTTGTTGACTTAGTGACATCTCTTCCTGGAGGTGAGAGTGTTGACAAAGAGAACATATAAGAGTAGCTGGAATGCGATGTAAGTGAGTCAGGGTTTGAATGACTTACTGACGTAGAGATAACAAACAAAGCAATGGGAGTGAACGAAGACAAACAAAATAAAAGTGAAGAAGACGAGGCGCCTGCGCGAATGACACAAACTGCTGTGCAGCACATAGACGGATTGTTTCAATATTTAGAGAAACAAAACGACGATACAAATTTGGCAGAAAAACTCATGATAAGGAAAGTATAATCTAGAATAAATAAAAGGTGTTTCCAAAGCAAAAAGAAGTGACTGATTTCTTTTAACAGGCGTAACTGAACACGTTTTGTAAATACAGTATTATTTTTTTGATACTTATCAGTTAACGGGAAGCCACTCATTTAAAGATGGTTATTAAACCAAAAGGAAGTCTGCTACAAACGAACCAAGTATCCGTACGAATGACTAGTTTTTTTCTACACTGAATAATATTACATTGCCAAAACGGGTTTCCTTCAGAGAAATATAAACACATTTCATTCCCATTCTGACATTGTTTTGTAACTAGCAACAACTCTTTAGATTGAAGGAAAGAAACAGCTTCTTCCTCGGTTCTGGGCAAGTCCCATATTAGCATACGATCACTCATATTCAGAGAATCACTGCACGACAAACGTGAAATACGCACAATGCGACTGTAAAGCGAAATGACAAAGTAAGTGAACGACCAAGATAACTGCGTGATAAAATAAACAATGAGGTGGCGCAGTGCAGTGACTTTGCCCGACCTTGACCTACTCAACAATGTACAGTCGAGACGCATGGATTTTGCGCGAATAGCGATAAGCGGTATTTAGTTTGGAAACATTTTATTTCTATAGAAATCACAAAAAATAATTTTCGAACTTTAAATGAGTGGCCTCCCGTTAACCAATAAGTATCGGTTTTTTTACTGTTCTTTATTTTAGCGATTTAGATGTAGAGCAAAAGTTTCTTCTGTACTGTACATATGTATGTATATTAAAAGTTTTATTATGTTTTTTGTACAATAAAACAAAAGTTTTTGTCGAAATATTTTTTTAATTTTGTACCTAATTTTTAGTTTTTTTTTCGGGGTAATTCACAATTTTTGCCACCCGCCGTGCTCTTGCCACCAAATTCCACGGATAATCGGGGCTTTACTGTAGGCCTACTATCATTTAAACAGTTTGTCTAATAAAAAGCACTTACAAAATAATGATTTCGCATCCTTTTGTAAACTTTACTAAAACCTTCCCAGACACCTCCTGTAGATCTCGGTTCCAATTTGGCATTTTTATGGTAACCTAACCTAAAACCTCTTTCCTCATGCAACAAATTTCTTGAAAACCAACGAGCAGCTTCATCGCCACAATCAAAAGTGGAAAGTTTCTCTCTAGAATATGACCTAGAAAAAAAACACAATTTTCATAATTAAACATTATAATCTATTTTTTTCTAACAGGATTTAAATAATTATTATTGAATTGAATAGATTTAATACTGCTAGTTTTTTAACAGAGGGAGTTTTCAAAATATAACTAGACAGGTAGGAAAGACCTGCCATGACTCTCCATTAATGTTATTTTTTAAGCATGGCTAGACTATTGCAATCTTTGTTTTTGTTGTTTTAATACATATAATGAGGAATGTTCAAAAAATAACTATGTAATGAAATGGATACAATAATCCCCCACATGTTACGATATATCGGAAGGCAGTCCATATACTGAACCACTCCTCCAAAAATTGTTTCTACGACTTAATGCACAAGCGGCTACATAAGTTACTCATACAGATCAATCCTCAAGGTAATTCCACCAAACTCAACATTTTTTAATCTATGGAATTAGTTTGCTGATATGTTTAGTTGTCTAAGCACATATTTCATGTTTTGATTCCGTAAAGGATAATGTGTTCACAGTTTATACTCTGTATTTTATATATTGTTCTGCATGATATGAAGAATCTGTGGCCTTCTATCACGCTTAGTGTACATAATGATGAACCAGGCGGTATTACTGAAATTTAAATCTTATCTTTAGCTGAGGACTTGGACATTCAGGTAGATAATGTGGTAGAAATGACCATGAAACAGAGCTTACGAAGAGGAGTTACAACAGCTATACAAAATTAATTGCACGGACACCGAAGCCCCAAAGCAGAACAAAGAGCGACGGTGCGACATTATCGCAGAACGAAAATGAGGGCTGCAGAAAGATATCGTATAGAATAAAAGTTTTTTGCAGGTCATAAACTAGGGATGGGTCGATTCTCGATACTACCGATACTTTATATCGAGAGATACTCAATTTATATCATTGTCGAACTTGCTAGTTCTCCTTATTTTGAATTTAATCTGCGGTATTTGCAATCACATTCTCAGTACGGTATTTAAACCCAATTCAGCATTAACAATAAATATCAGGAAAAAATGTAAAACTTTCTTAGTTTGATGTATGTAAAATGCATTAGTCCCTAGTAAAATGTTGAGGCAATTGCTTTGTTTGTTAAGTAAACCCTTGTTTTATTTTTATTCATGCGGATTAATTATTTGTACACAGGAAGGTAAAGAAGGTTCAAGGTCAACCACTTACGGATTCGTTTCTTATAGTGTCTGTATAATTAGGGTGTCTACTGTGACGAAATGTTATACATTTTATAGATCGGTAAACAAAAGTAATTAAACTATAATAATTTTATTTGTTTTAGGTATGGTAAAATATTTTGGATATTTTCAGGATTTATATTACCCGTGATTTGTTTTTTGTGGGAGTCCCGGCGAAGTGCCTTTATTTTACTTGTTATTTATTCCTTCCTGCAAATAGCAACATTTATTTTCACTTTATCCGAATTTTACAAGTGTCATCTAAATAACATTTTCGTGGACCTTACCCATTGTAATTTAAATTAAGTTTTAACACCGGTATTTCATAGAAACAAGAACAAATTATTGTTCTTGGGAGTAGGTTTTTTTGTGGACATAGGCCTACGCTGTTGTATATTAAATTGTGTTTTAATGCCGATGTTTTATAAAATTAGCGCTAATAATAATCGGGTGTTGTATTCTTTTGCGGACATTCGTCATTGTATTTTAAATAATAGTATTTCAACAATGGTAGTTCATAAAGTTGGCACAAATTGTATTCGGGCATCGATTTTTTTCGCAGACATACGCTGAGATTGTATTTATTACAAATAATTAGTCTTAGTTGAGTTACTGGTTGCTTTTTGTAAAGGTATCGGTATCGAGAATCGAAAAATTTGGTTTGGACCCATCCCTATCATAAACAAAAATTTTAACTGGATCTTCACGAGTAGTACAATTATTACCATTTTATCATCTCTGTACTAGACATAAATACTTATCATTTGTACACTAGGGTCAATGTAATGATTAAAAGCCCTGCTGCCAGCGATTTGTCATATGAAGAAATTGGAACTACTGATATGTTGGCTTACATAATGACTAATAAACCTCTTGCTAGTTACAAAGGAAACAGAAAATTTTTGAAACTTGCCCTATGTCAGAAATACTGGATTCAGTACTACAACCACTTCAAACGAGTCTCAAAAAATAAATTAATGTCCCAAGAAGTAACATCCAAGAAAATTTGAATTAATCGTTGCCATGTTTCAAAATATAAGAAAATGTAAAGTAAAATTAAGGATTAAAGAAGTTTTAAGGCATATCTATAATTTTATAGAAATTAAAATGATTACTTAGTTAAATAAACACAAAGAATTGATCATTTGTGAATTGCTTACTTATTCACTTATAAAACCTCTATGATTATTTTATTACTAAAACGCCTGCACTCGCAGAAAGTTTTTCGTCTTAGCACCAACCGTTGCAGAAACATAAAACACATTCTGCTTTGGGGCACCAAAGAAGAAGCAGAAGAAGGATCAGTGATTTAAAAAGTCTTAAAATATTTCAGAAATCATGAAAACTAACAAGTTTAGAAATATTTTTACTGGAAGCAGAAGCAACAAAAAGAATCGCATTGAGGAAACATTGGTACCTAGTTGTGAAATGAGAGCTGAAAATATCGATACCTCAGACGAAAATACGGAAAGTTAAAGAAAGTGTAGGCCTCTTGCATAGGCTACTCAAAATTATTTTTTAAATTAATTCTATTATGTTTTTCCAACAAAATTAATGCTAGCTATTAAAAAAGTAATTGTATAGAGAATAATTTTACATTTATAATTTTACATGACTTGCAATTTCACTGAAGTAATGATTGTAGAATAAACATAAAGAATATTAAAGTATTATTTATATAGTATTTCGGAACAAGTGTTCAATGAAAAATAGTTATTTACAGAAGCTATTTTAACTGGCTTAGGCCTACTTTATTTTGTAAATTACTGTCAACTTACATAACAAATGATTTTGTCGTCTTTTCATTTTCTGATGGTAAATTAACAACCAGATCTTGAGCTCCTGGGTATGTCAATACCACTGTACCATGTTTACCAGCTCTGATTTCAACGAATACAAGTTTTGGGTAATTATTTGATGTAACTCTTTCGTTAGAGTAGTCATAGAGAATGAATGACCTGAAACAATAGATAATTACAGTAGGTAACTAAATCAAAGATCATAAAATCAGACAAGCCTAAGACATAAAATTTACTCATGAACTACATATTTTAATGAAAATAAAAACAACTGTAAAAATTATAAAGTAAACATTTTAAATATTTAAAAAAATGGTTGCCATATCTATAGCCTACTTAATTTTCAGTAAAAACAGGAAGCGATTAAAGACCATTAACCCTTTAAAAACATGTTTTACACAATATTCATTTTTTGTTTGGGTCCACCTGTATATGTCAGTAGTTAGGGAAATGCCGATTCTGGACCACGTACTTTTAGATCTTCCTTTCGTACCTAAAAGTGTTCC
This sequence comes from Philaenus spumarius, assembly GCA_018207615.1. Classification (NCBI taxonomy): domain Eukaryota; kingdom Metazoa; phylum Arthropoda; class Insecta; order Hemiptera; family Aphrophoridae; genus Philaenus; species Philaenus spumarius. The sequence goes on from JAGFPH010001886.1 coordinate 132,721, forward strand.
TATCGTACTTTTAGTTCTTCCTTCGTACTTTTAAGTTTTGGCATAAAAAGGTAAGGGAGGTATAGTAAGGGAGTCGACAACAACTTTGAAATAATGTCAGCTAATAAACAAGGCAATATTCTTACTTTTAGTTCTTCTTTTCTTGACATCTCTGAAAAAATGCCAGCTAATAAACAAGGTAATTAAAATATTTTTCCTTTCGTACTTTTAGATCTTCCTTCGTACTTTTAAGTCTTCCTATAAGAAGGTAAGGGAGCCAGGAAGTCGACAACAACTCTGAAAAAATGTCAACTTATAAACAGATAATACAAATATTTTTCCTTTCTTACTCTTAGTTCTTCTTTTCTTACTTTAAGTCTTCATATATAAAGGTATTTAGTAAGGAGTCGACATCTCTGAAAAAATGCCAGCTAATAAACAAGGTAATACAAATATTTTTCCTTTCTTACTTTTAGTTCTTCTTTTCTTACTTTAAGTCTTCATACATAAAGGTATTTAGTAAGGAGTCAACAACTCTGAAAAAATGCCAGCTAATAAACAAGGTAATACAAATATTTTTCCTTTCTTACTTTTAGTTCTTCTTTTCTTACTTTAAGTCTTCTTGTATAAAGGTATTTAGTAAGGAGTCGACATCTCTGAAAAAATGACAGCTAATAAACAAGGTAATACAAATATTTTTCCTTTCTTACTTTTAGTTTTTCTTTCTTTTTTTTTGTCTTCATATATAAAAATATTTAGTAAGGAGTCGACATCTCTGAAAAAATGCCAGCTAATAAGCAAGGTAATTAAAATATTTTTCCTTTCGTACTTTTAAGACATTGTATAAAAAGGTATATAGTAAGGGAGTAGACAACTCTGAAAAAATGTCAGCTAATAAACAAGATAATACTTTTTCTATCAACCAAAACATTCAACCTGTTGCACATTGTGATGTGTGTAATAAAAGTATATCTAAGCTAAATTGGGATAAACATATCAAAACGAAAATATATTTGAATAAAAGTATGACAGCTACTACATCATTCTCCAATTCGAAATGAAATTAAATTCATTGATTCCTCAATTACATCACAATTTTTTCTTACAGAATATTTACAAACTTCATCACCCTTAAAAAAATAATAAAAAGTACAATGAAACAAAACAAAATACAATGAAACGAAAATAATCACACTACACATACTACTTGTAAATATCCTAATCATAACAATTGAGCATCTTAGTTGGCTCGAGGTTAAATACCTGTTTTTGAGCCAACCTACACTATATAAATTTTTTTTAAAACCTTAAAGAAAGCAACAACAACGTTGCCGGACCCACCCACCCCGAAAACACAAATATCAAATAATACCATTATTTTATTATGGCTTTACTCTCAAACACACAAATCTGTTTTAATCTAATACAATCATACCCAACATCTTTCACACATATTCACATTCATTACGCTAAAGACCCACACTACCCGAATTTACACTACTACTTTAAAGAAAAAGTCTATATTATTATGATTTATTAAAAATACTTTGAGCATTTTGCGGAATTTATTAAACTGTGTACAGAATTTAATGTCGGTCGGTAATTTATTAAAAAATATCGGTGCCAAATATGTAAAAATTTCATAAATATTGTTAATTTTTGATTTGGAACAACTTTTATAAGTATGGAACAACAAAAGCAAGATATCACTTTTATTTATTAGTCTTGCTTTTATGGGGTCGAGGTGACCTTTTGAATTTCCACTTATCTTATATAAAATACGTAAGGCTTTAAACACATATAAGTTCTTTAATGGCAGTATGTTTAGGGTTTGAAATAACGGAACCGAACTTACTTCTAAAGGTTTCTTAAGGATTATTTTAATAAATTTTCTCTGTAAAATAAACAATGGATCCAATGTGGCAATATATGTCCCTCCCCACAAAGCAAGACCATAGTCCAGCTTAGAGTTTATGAACGCATAGTACATGGTTCTAAGGTCTTCCAATTTACAAACATTCCTAACCATATAAAAAATACGTAAATATTTAATCAATTTATTTTTGATGCAAGTTATTTGCCGCTTCCAACTGAGTCTACTATCCACGTATAACCATAAATACTTCACCTCAGCAACTTGCTCAATTTCGCTGCAGCTGGTTAAGCAAATTAAAGATGACAAATCTAGTTTTAGGACTTAATATCATAAAATTGGCAGTAACCACCATCGTAAATGTTTTAAATCGGTTAGCATATCATCCTTAACTTGTTCTATTGTATTTGCTTTGAAAAACAGAGCTATGTCATCGGCAAAAGCAACAAGCTTTCCTCTAAATTTACCATTACACAAATTATTGATATATATTAAAAACAAAATACCAGAAGTACTGAACCCTGTGGAATTCATATTTTAAACCACTCACTTATTTCCGGCTCATATAAACTTTCAACTACTCTAGTTCTTTGAAATCTATTTAACAAAAAAGATTAAAACCATTCATGAGTTACACCACGAATTCCCGCATTGTACAAACGATCTAGAAGGATATTAGTGTCAACAGTATCAAACGCCTTCGTAATATCAATAAACAACCCCACAGTGAATTACCCCTCATTGATACCAGTGTAAACTCGTGACATGAACTCTAAGAGTGCAGTCTCTGTATTCACACCTTCTCGAAAACCAAATTGATGTTTACTGAAGTAGTTATTTTTGTTCAAAAAATTGAGTAATCTGGTTTTTATTACTTTCTCAAAAACTTTTGAAAAAATAGATAAAAGAGATATGAGCCTAAAATTACTTGGGTCTGTCTTATCATTTGCTTTATACAGTGATTTAATAATCGCCTGTTTCAGGTCACTAGGATATTCTCCAGCATGTAATACATGTGAGTTTCAGGGTTTTTAAACATCAAAATAGTAGTATAACGTAAAAAGGGTCATAAGGTAAATTTTGGGCATTAGCCTAATTTAAAAGATTTAGTTATTTCATAATATTAATGAACATAGAAATTCAAAGGGAAATGCAGACATTAATTGATAATTCAGAATAAATCTTACATAATATTAACTTCATTTTTAAATTCAGTTTTGTTTAAATATTTAAATTATGTTTCATGATGTGTCAAAATATGAAAAACATTTAAAAGGTATTGGAGGGTTTGAAGCTATGGTCCACTAAGTTCTTAGACAGTGATGAATAAATATCGAAAGACTATTTCAGACATTGAAAGAAATAAACTTGATAGATTATGTTGGAAGCCTGTGTGATTCATCTATGATGGAGACAGAATTTTTGTCCGAGATGTTGGTAACATACAAAGGTAGTTGTAGAGGGACATATTTACGGTCCCCTGGAAAAACAGCTTCTCATTGGTAGCCTGGAGAACAGCTTCCCATTGGTCTCCTGGTTTGTATGACGTAACATGGCGTGATCGGAACAAAGAACGAGGTAGAAGGAGACAGCTTCCCACTTGCAACAGTATTCCAGTACAGAACAGACATGTTTTGCAGTTAGTCCAGCGAAATGTTATAACAAGTGCTTATTTGCGGTAGTTAAAGTACAACTGCCGTTTAAATATGTTTAAAGAGGAGTAAAGACAGTGCCGTACATCGTACGATAACGAAAATGTGAAAATTGTTCGTAAATTGTCTCAAAAATATCAACTTTGAAAGTATGCGTAATCGCGTGGGGTGGCTTCAAAATCTTTACATAAAGATTTTATAACAAGTGCTGTAGTGAATCAAAATCTACGTGGCTAAAGTGCGACGAACTAAAGAATAATGGGGTTTTCTATTTAAATTAAATTCACATGTGTTGTAAGTTTTTTCTCTTTTGTAAATTCATATTTCTTTAAAGTGCACTATAAAACAAAAAATCGTAAGTAGTAAATTAATTTAACCAAGTCTGCATTTGAATATTTTATCAATATAAGTTTTTGTATGTTTAAGGTGAAATTATTAATAATGAATTTGTGTGTTTGAGTGTCTGATTGCAATAGTTGAGATGATAAATTGCCAATTTGATTTAATTATTAATGTGTGTGTTTTGAAATCTAAAATGATACAGTAAAGTATTAATGCCAACCACTATGACTTTTTAATTTGAGTTTTTATCCTTTCCAGAAGTACTTTATGGTAACGAACCTTGTTTAAATCATAAATTCAGTTTTTAGTTTTTTCTTTGTGTGAAATAAAATGGCGGCAGTCTTTGGTGAGGGAGGCAGTTTGAGCCAAAGTTGCCATGTGATCAACATGGCGGCCATGGTTCTGGACGAGTCCATTTTTAACCAGAGAACTGTAGTCACAGATGAGACAGCTTTATGTGTAACAGATATTTCAATGATCAACTGTTGAGTAACAGATGTGATCAAAACATAACCTAACTTCAATTTTGGGGTTATGTTTGTCTGTTTTCATTGGGATTAATGTGTTGTAACATTTTGAAATGATAAATTGATTAATTAAATAAGTAAATGGATTGAAGATAGGAAATAATAAATAATTGTTACACAGTAAAGGTATTTTTTTTTATTTTAAAAATAACTTAGAAATATTTTTGTCAAAATTAAATTTTTATTTTTCATTTTTTTTGTTTTCTATTAATAAATTGTTTGTAAACGGCTTGCAAGGCGGCAGCACGTTACAAAATGGTGCCCGAACAGCCTGAGCACGTTACAAGCACTAAAACTCAGGTTTATAATATATTGCAGTTGCTGTACCAAGTTATCAGACACATTTTTGACGACAAACGAAGATATTTCATCATGCCCGGGGGCTTTTCTAGGATTTAACGATCTAACAATATTCTTAAGCTCATTAACGCACACAGGATATAAAAATATAGAATTTTTGCACGCAACCTCACTGAACGCCTCACTCGAGTTCACAAATGCTTGATCTTCCAATAAATCTCTGTCTTTTAAAATTCCCTGTCTTAACTCCGAAGCAACCAAGAGAAAGAATTTATTAAAATAATTTGCTACGTGTACATGATCCGCAACCAAGCAGCCATTTTCA
>JAGFPH010001886.1:137818-160997 GCA_018207615.1 Philaenus spumarius
ATAATAGTTATTGACGTGAGCGAACTAGGCCCTGCTTATAATCGAGCCTTAGCTCGGTCTCCTGGTACTATAATAAAGGAAAAAGTGATATTTAGTGATTTTCTATTAAAACCTGTGGTCAACCTGTAATAGCCTACACTAGAACCACAACGTGCAGTGATTTTAACCAAGAGTGGCATACTGAAAGTTCTTTAAAATATTCACTTCAACTGCAGGCGCGAATTAACTATAAGACCCTAAGCTAACAGAAATGCAAGAATGAAAACAAAAAATAGCTTGAAGTTCTAACTTATAGTCTTAGTTACAGTATGTATACCTGTATTCAACATTTAACAGTATAGAATGTAAAACAACGTCATTGTCTGCAAAAATATCAGCCTAGGGTCGTATAGTAAATTTATGCCCAACTGCCTGCCTTTCATATCTCATGTTATCTTGGTCAAGTTATACTTTTTGCCACTACAATTTGGATCAACATGTACTTAGGCCTTACTAATGCTCTAAACACAACTTTCAATGTTTTTAAATTAGTAAATAATTATTTGTAGCCTAACTGTAATAATAATAATAAATTATAACCTCAAAATCATACCTGTCAAGCAATTCAACTCCATTAGTATTCTCTTGTGTTAATCCCAATTGTGTGCAGTTTGCCTTTTCAAGAGATAAATGTCTAGCTGCCTTCAAAGGATATACAAGTATTTTGTCAACTTCTCCAATTCGTCTCCATTTTTTCTTCTGTATTGCAAATTCGTCATCTTCGTAATAGCCACTATAGCCAGATTTCCTTTTCTCTTTCCAAATAAAAAACCCACCAAAAATAAATGCTACTAGAGTAGTACCGGCAAGAACAGCTGTTGAGTAAGTTGAGTTACTTTCAAATTGAGTCATTTTAGATCTTATAATCCAAGGAAAATTATTTTACATAAATTAAGTGTTGTAACGGGATTTTTCTCATTTTGTTGTTAATTATATTTTTTTCTTTGCCGATAAAGCATACTGTATTTTAATTAATTGTCCATTTATCACTCAGTTTTGTAATAAACGACCACTTAAACGCACGCGTCATACATTAACTGAAGCAAGAACCAAAAGCATGATATTATGAAATGTTTGAAAAAATAGGCTAGCTATTAAAATTTAACAATTAAAATCATTATAAAACAGGACCCGAGTCAAACTAGGCTAACTAGTTTTGTTTGATGAAAATTTGCATAATTATCTGGCGAAAGGCGGGTTGAACTGATTACTAAAACCGATGATAAAACCTATTCAGTTCTCCTTTGTAATTGTTATTAGGTAGCAAACTTTTTAATCCCTTCACCTTCACAATCTTACCTACTTTACTAATGTCCCTGTGGTAAGATGAAAACTGTTATGCTTATGTTGCAAAACCCGATAGACGTACAGTAGGGCCTAATATTACGCTTTAAAATATTTAATTTCTTGCAACATATCTTCCGCTCCTTGTTTTACTTTTTCACTATATTGTATAGAGAAGGTATAGTGATCGCAAAAAAAATCGATGTTGAGATATCCGTTTTGGGACCCCCTGAGTCTAAAAAAGGGGTTTTTACAAAATGTCTGTCTGACTGTATGTCTGTCCCGTAAGTCCGTATGTCTGTATGTACCTATGTATACAAAGCTAGAGAGAAAACTATTCGATCGATACACTAATTAAAGTAGGAGAGTAACTAATAAATATTATTAGCTAGAGAGGAAATTATTCGATCGATTTCGAAAAACATTGCTCCAAACAAGTCAATTAGGCCTGTATAGTTTTGAATTTTTTTTTAAAACAACCCCCTTTTTAGCCAAAAATCAGTTCTTATTTTTTTATCAAAAAACGGCTCTAACGATTTTGATAAAATTTGGCTTATTTGTAGCCCTTTATGTACCCTACCATATGCAAAAAGCAGCATCTTTCAACATTCTCGATTAGCTAATAATAATAATAACTGATTTTCGGGGGTTTTTGGCCTTTTTACGTGCATCTATACAGGTCTAATTGACATGTTTGGTGCAAATTTGTTGGAAATCGATCGAATAATTTCCTCTCTAGATAATAATAATAATATTTATTAGTTACTCTCTTACTTTAATTAGTGTATCCCCTCTCCTATTTTAATACAATAATTATGAAGTCACAGTGTTTTTGTTAAGTTTGTGAGAAAGTAGGCCTATGTGCTAATTTTTGTTGCCGTTTATTTTTGGTTTATTTTCAACGGTTTGGCCAATATATGGCATTTAAAGTAGACTACATATGAAAGTGTTATCTAAACTTTTTCAACCAAAGCTTAGCCTCATTTTCAAAATTCACTATGAAACATGGTTCATTTTAGTCGTGGCAATGTTTAACACATTGGTAAAAGTTTCATAAAAATCATTAGCCTATGTCTTATCTTATTTGAATTAAATCATAATAGAATAGCCTAATTCTTAGAATTAGTAAGCTATTCGTAATAGAATAGCCTACTAATATAGGCTAGTAGGTATAGATTTGCTTAAAACAAGATTTAGAAATATAGTAGGCTAGTCCTAAAATTGTAGGCCTATCAATATTGAATATGGCTTAGTATAAAATACTGAGTTTATTTATTATTCCATCCCAATAACATTAAAACATTAAGTTTACTGAACCTTGGTTTTAAGAAAGTTTAGTATAGGCCTACCTACACAGATAATTTTTATGTTTTGTTGGTAAAAGGTGAAAGTACCTTAGAAAGCGATGAAATAAACTTTTGGTAGCCTGTTTATTGAAGATATAAAGCTAAACAGCTTTAGGAAGTTCTATAAAATATAATATTATTCATGTTGATTTTGTAACCAATAGGTCTAGAGTTTATGGATGAATCTTATTATTTGTATACACACACAATAATAGAGAATAAAAATAACAGTAGTAGGTACGATATTAAGGTATTCAAACATTTATTTTCAGTTTAGTGCCAATACTTTATTTAATGTCAATAATGAAAACACAATTTTACTAAATCTAACTGCAGGCCCAACGCCTATAAGTAGACGCATAGGCCTACTTCACTTAGAACAGCTAATAACAAGGCCTATAATATCATACAACGCTTCTTTTAGGTACCGAAACACAAAAGCTATCTACAAATAAACTAAAAACCTATAACAGCTTCTTTTAGATACCGGAACACAAAGAAAATTCACTCACAACTAATTTACAATGCCTGTAATACCAAACGTGTCTACCAGATAGGTCTAATGAAGCATTCTTTGCAACGACACACGCTGAATACATGAATACTAAACTAAACTGAACTGAATACCCAATACTGTAACAAAATTTTATGTTCCATGTTTATAGACGTCAAGCAGGTAATTAAAGAGAGAGCTGGCGACCTCTACCTCGATGAAGTTGCTCTGTAACTGTTAAGTAGAAACAAACATAGGCCAAGTCCGAGAGTTTCGATTCACCAACTTGTGTAAAATTTGTTTTTAAAGGTGAATTTTATCAACTTGAACAGAACCGCCATTATTACTCCGTTAACGAAACAGATAGGCCTACGCCTAGATATTTAGTAAAATTAAATATTAAAATCAAGCGTAGTGAAGAAATCTTTAGTTTTCACAATATTGTAAATCGTCTAAAACTACGGAAAATGACTACGTCTGGCATTTAGTGCAATTTCAGTTATAATTATTCTCTTATACCCTAAAAGGTTTATTGTAGTTTCAAAAAATGTTGTTTTACTTGAAAGTTTTGTATAAAACAGTAGACTACTGTATACAGTAAAACTGAACTTTAATAAAGAGAATGCATTTCCTCTTAAATCACGATATTATTAATAAAAATATTTCCCTTATTCATTATTTGTTTAGAGATAAAACCATAGGCCTACACAAGATTTAAATCATGGCGCCAACTTTCTCACCCACTCAAAACCAAGTCAATTTAAACAAACAATAACAGTATCATTGTTAATCTTATCAATGCTTTTAAAAAATAATCGCGATCAACCACTTTATACATCCTACCTTATACTGTACTTGCATTATACCACCTTTTTAGTAGGCCCTACTGTTTTGTGGGTTTTAAAAATTTTCTTCGCCATAATTTTTTGAAACAAAATACAGACAAACCTTATGCTAATGCAAAAGTACAAAGGTGGTCGGTTTAATATACAAGTAGACCCATTTAGCCTAGTCAACGAATGCCCAAAAGAGGGGTCTAGAAGGAAAGTCAATAAGCGGAAAGACCAACTATGGTACATTGTTTGGGGTACCTAGAAGTATAACTAATGAATATAGTTTCTGTATTCATTGGTATAACATACTAAAACTCCTTGACTCTAGGGGTGGCGGAAGAGGGGGGAGGGGGGTTAAAGGTACCATGTTTTGATTTTTTGCCTATATCTCAGTAGGGGTTGGTTATACAAAAAATATATACGTATACAAAATTAAAGCTGACAAAATTCTCTACATTTTAAATACCTATAGTATTTTTGCTATCTGTAACCGTTATTGAGATATAAGTACGCTCTCTAAAATCGGTAATTTTCGAAAAAAACGTTTCTTCGCATTGGAATACGGTAGGCCTACTTTATTATTAATTTGTTCACCACGCGGTCTACCCTCGTGAGCTCTCTCCAGTTCTTATCTCGTTCGTAGAAAGTCAAATTATTGTGTATTATTTTATTTTATTATTACTATTATGTCGCTATGTCGACGGAAGAATGTTCTGTTTCTCGCTTTAGGTGAGTTAGTTTATATAACGTCATACGTCCGTAGGACGTCGAATTATTGTGTTTTTCGCCTTTATTTTTTATTATTATTATATCCGGTATATTTTATTAGTATTATATGCGGTATATTTTATTGTTAATATTATTATATGGCAATGTCGACTCAAACGTATTTTGTTTGTGACGAGAACTTGTACGAAAGTGGTGGGAAAGTGTCCTGTGTGAGTGCAAAAGTAATAGCTTCACTGATAAATGCCATTTTACAAAGAAATGACGTAAAAGCTCCTTGTAGGTTTGACATTCCTCAAAGTTCATTCCACATGCAGAAAACATTATGCGTGAGCCGATACTGAAATTGAAGGATTAAAATTATATCATTCGTAACGTACTGTGCCATAAAAATGTGCACAAAACGTAAATTATGTGAGTATGTTGCCGTTAAGGCAGGTAAAATAAATTAAACATTCACACAACAAAGTTAGGTTAGGCCTAGAGTGATGAACCAACATTTTATTTTTATTGAATATATATATAGTAGAACAAACCATTGAGGCCTTCCGGCAACTGCAGCGTAATAGGTTCAAAATGTCATCTGGGGCTATTTATTGTATCTTGGGTTCTAATAGGTATGAGGTAGTTAAGAATTCCATCGCGTTATGCTCCCACCCCCATTCCTCTGGCCGTAAGATATTGTTACCACCGTTGTATCTGAAAGTAGCACCGATGACTATGATGTTAGGCTGATCCCTCGGATGGTGGGAGGGATGAGATATCGGGCTGCACATTCGCCACAGACTTGACGATTGTGTCGTAGCAATATTTGTTGAGTGATTTTTCTTTCTTCGGGGCACCGTACCACCGGAGGAAACAATTATTACCCTGCTCTGGAATCTGCTTATGAGTGTCTGAAAGATTGTTAAAGACTTCAGAAGCATATGCTACATGTGCATCCTTCTTGAAAAGTTTGGCAAATGCAAGTTTGCCCTTGAGGAAGGCTGCTGTTGTAGTATCACATCCTGTGAAAGAATGGATGAGCATAATGCCTTGAGCTCCTGTAACTCAGCGGAGGAAATACAGACTGGTTGGCACCTTTCCTCGGCTCGGTTTCATAATTATGATGTATTGGTATTTGGGGATTAGCACAATCAGAAGGACTATGAGGTCTGTGTCCTCTCCAATGATAACGACTTGTGAATCTGTTTCCTTATCAATGGCTGTTTCAAAACAGGTGCATGTTTCATCACATATGCTGCAATTCTTTCTCACGTATAATGTTTTCTGCATGTGGAATGAACTTTAAGGGTCTCAAACCTACAAGGTTGGAGCTTTTTCCGTCATTTCTTTGTAAAGTAGCACTTATCAGTGAAGGTATTACTTTTGCACTCATACAGGACACTTTCCCACCACTTTCGTACAAGTTCTCGTCACAAACAATATACGTTTGAGTCGACATTGCCATATAATAATAATAACAATAAAATATACCGCATATAATACTAATAAAATATACTGGATATAATAATAATAAAATATAAAGGCTAAAAACGCAATAATTCTACTTCCTACGGACGTATGACGTTATATAAACTAACTCAACTAAAGCGAGAAATAAAACATTTTTCCGTCGACATAGCGACATAATAGTAATAATAAAATAAAATAATATACTGAGGCGAAATACACAATAATTTGACTTTCTACGAACGAGATAGCTCACTGAGAACTGGAGAGAGCTCACGAGGGTAGGCTGCGTGGGGAACAAATAATAAAGTATTCCAATGCGAAGAAACGCTTTTTTCGAAAATTACCGATTTTCGCGAGCTTATATCTCATTAACGGTTACAGATATCAAAAATACTATTAGTATATAACATGTAGATAATTTTGTCAGCTTTAATTTTGTATACGTATATACTTTTTGTATAACCAACCCCTACTGAGATATAGGCGAAAAATCAAAAAATGGTACCTTTAACCCCCCTCCCCCCTCTTCCGCCACCCCTAGGGTCAAGGACTTTTAGTATGTTATACTAATAGGTACCCCAAACAATGTACCATAGTTGGTCTTTCCGCTTATTGACTTTCCTTCTAGAATCATTCGTTGACTGGGCTAATTATACATTGTATCATATACTCACATAATATCATATTATTTTTGTTTATTTGACTTTAATACGGTTCTACCTTTACAGGTGTCGATTTGTATTTTAACCACAGATTGAATAGTACTGTATTACATGTTCTGTGATTTTAACACTCATTAGCAACTTTTCAAACTGTTAAAATAATTCGACAGTAACTATCTTTTACTTGATTACTAAATTAAATTATAAAGATAAAAATAATTTGTTTACTTTTATAAATAATTTTACTGATTATTTATTTGTTTAACTTTAACACAAATAAACCGATTTCAGTCCTGTCTAAACGTTATATTCCATCTGTGATTAACAAAAAAATATTGCCTACCTGAGACAATAATGCATGCAATTTGAATTCCAAATAATTCAATCACGCAGCTAACCCTCTGACGTGAGCGAATTCCAAAATTTAGTTTAGAATTATGTTTTATTGTTTCAACCAACTACTGTATTTGGGAAATTGGTCAACTCACGAAGGTTTTGAATAGCTGCCTACGTGTACGAGGTTCTGTATAAGTAGAATTTGTTTGCACCTCAGCCTTTACAGAAAACTTTATATCTAAGAAACTATAAGAGAGACGAAATATTGGAAATCAGTGTTTGAAAGTTTAAATCTTGACGAATAAAAAGGAGTGCTTATATTCTTTTCAAAACAAATCTGTCTAACGATTATGAGCCTTAGAAAAGTAACAAGTCTTGTATCTTGTGCTTTCTCGCGCAGCGTCAGCTTTAAAGACAACTACAATTTTAAAACGATAATTACATTAATTAATTGTAAGTATACGTTTTAGAACAAATTTGTATATCCAAAAATTAATGTTTAAAACATTTCCTTTGCAATGGTTTTTGTTTTATTGAGATAAGATTATTTTTAGTGTGTGAAATATTCAATAGACTGCAATCAGCCGATACAATATAGTGCTGCTTACCACTTGCTCGGCGCGCTGAGGCTGAGACGACACTGTAGTGTTGTCTGGCGCATTTAGAGTTAAATCAAACATAAAAATCAGAACTTAAATAAATGTTTAGGGGGGGGGGGGGGTCACCCCCCCTATGACCCCTCTGTATCCGCCACTGCCTCAGCCTCCAGCTCCCGGCTCATGCGTTGGACATGGCACATAATCATGTTTGTCATTGCTATGTTTTTAAAATGCATCACCAGAGATGAATATCTTTTGAGCAGATCAGAAGTAATAATGGGTTTTCTTCACTCTTGGAACAACAATAGATGAATTCGTACGCCCCACTATCGATTTCACGTCTAATCATCAAAACGTATTCTCTACGTTACGATTGGTGCGCTCTTAAATTGTTATTGAAAGATATTCAAGTTCTAAGTTTACTTGACCAAAAAATCCAAAAATCAAGTCCAAATTAACACAAAAACGTTTGGATTTGTAAAATAAAAAAACGAAAAAACTCAAAAAGTCTTTAAATTACATATAATGAATCTAAACACGTAATGCAATATAGGGGTTTCCGTTTCAGGAAATAAGTGACGTGACCATGCATTGACACAACTTTTGCGCATATGTTAAGGCTCTTCTTTACCTTGAAGAAAACTCCCGAGTTTACAGTATGATTTTAATACAAAAAGGCCTAACTCAAGCCGCAAAATCGTTGACACATGCATTCATAATAACGTGTTTCGGATTCTATTTATAAATTAATAATCTGGGAAACTACTTTAAGTTATAAAGAAGGCGTTATATTTTTTACGTATTAGCTTAAAATATGGAAATTATTGCTTGAAACTCACAAAAAATGCATTCAAAATAATCGATTTTTACTCAGTTGAACCGTTGATTAAAATGAGTTGCAGTCGATTTCTTTTAATTATGAGATATAAGAAAAAAGCACATAGCCCTTAAGAACAATTTAAGATGTTCCACAACTTTTTAGGTTGAAAAACAGCGTCCGAAACACGTTAGTACAAAGTGCAAATTTTTGCTGACGCAAGGTATAGAAGACCCTTAAAGTTATGAGGACAATAAGCGTTCTTGGAATAAATTGACGAATAAAGTAAGGCGGAAGTATCTCCTAAGATTCAGGGGCGGATCAACCGGGGGGAGGGGGACTGGGGGAACGTTCCCCCCAAACCTCAAATAATTCGACCACGCAGCTGGACCGCTGACTTGAGTTGAGCAAATTTCCAAAATTAAGTTTATATGCCTATGTTTTAGGGTTTCGACCAACAATTTGGGAAATAGGTCTACTCACGAAGGCGTTGAACAGCTGTCTACACACGTACGCAATATATTAGTAGAATTTGTTTCCTCCTAGTGGCCTCGCGAGTTTGCACCACTTGGATTGAACCGGGTGCTTTTATGGTATTTAACGTTTTGATCGATTTTGGGGGAAACAAGCGAGCTAAAAGGTCGCGTAAAAAACAAAATATGCAGAATCACATCCCACATTTATATTTTTAGAAAAAACTCTAAAAAAAAATCATTCTCGTGGTAAAAATCTAAAAAAAAAGTTACTTCCGGTCAAAAAATTTACTTCCGGTTGTTGGATTTTTTTGGTTAACGAACTCAGCCGAGCGACATAGACAACCAACACGTGTACCAAATTTGGACCAAATCAGACTTAAAATGCGGCCGTTAGAGTGCGAACACACACACACATATATATATATATATATATATATATATATATATGAATTTTAATGACATCCCAAAACGTGTTCTAGGGATCATGATCGGTTTTCATTTGCTACTACCGACCTTGGATCTCGCCATAAGGGCCACTGCAATAGCTCATTTTTCCTATGGAAATTCGCTAAAAAGAAAACAGGAAGCCAAGCCAGGTATACATTTTGCTGGCAAATGTCTTAGGTTCATATTAAGCCGGTTCTACACGATGCTACGAACACCTTCCAACGTTGGACGTTTGATGGTTCGTCACATCGTGTGGCCGTTGTTCAAACCTACGAGCGTCCAATGGCGAGCGTCGAACATTCGCATTTGACCATGTTCGGGTCGATGTCGGTATTTTTGCACCGAGTCAAAGGGATGCCTCCAACGTTTGAAGGAAAATGTTCGTTGGTTCGATTCAACGGCTACACGACTCGTTCATATGAAGCATTATTTTTACTCTCTATTTACACTAAAGACCCGTCTTGTTTATTTTTGTTTATATCTGTGTTTAATTTTAATCAGTAATATTATTCATTTAAATTTTCACAGGTAGCCTAAGTAGGCTACAATTTATATTTCATACTTGATACTAGTAAGTTCCCGTGGAAAATCAGAAACAGATTACTGGTAATTAGATACTATACATTTAAAAAATATAATTTAAAAAATTTACTATTTTAAAAACAAATTTTATTTAGGCCTGCCTAAATATGATGTGGGTATTTTTAACCCGTTAAATGTCTACAATTAAAACATATATTATTATAGACTGTCATCCTCGTCCATTTTTGCAACTGGACCAACGTTTGAACCAAACTGCTTTCTTAAATATTGGATCAAACATTCGATTCACCGTGTAGCAGGAACATTCGTAGTACCATCTGTCGAACTTACTTGTCCCAAACGTTCGGTCCAACATTGGATCGAGCGTTCGTATCATCGTGTAGAACCGGCTTTACAATCATATTACATCTTAAAGTCACATATACAGTATTGAATCGCAACCAACACGATATTTTAAACTCAAGTCCTTGTTTTAACGGTCTGTTCCACGGATACTAGAATACACGGTAGGGGTCATGATTAGGATGCGCAGTAGACTCACGTGCCAGCGACGTCACTCTGAACCCTCCCTCCCGGCACGCTGCCTGCCGCCCGTATACTTATATTAAATAGATAAGTAATTAATGAGTCCTGGTTTTGTATTTATAAATTATATATACTTTATTTAGGGAGATTTTAAAAGCATTAACTTCTACTGCGACCGTGTTAACATTAATATCTTCTATTTAATTTCATTAAAACGTCTAAACTTACTAGCTTGTTTTGATGCGATATTTACTTCTGTTGTTTGTTTCCAAATTCGTCGCAATTACCATTTTTATTACAATGGTTTGACTCTAAACAACTTATTAGATTCAAGTAAATTTGGACTTTGACTATTACGAAATTACATGATTTACATTGTTAAAAGTTTCTTTCGTTTTAATTTTTTTTTTTATATAGCCTATATATTAAACATATAAAAATTTTGGAAATTAATGTCCAAATTCGTTGTGTATTACTGTAAGAATTTAAAAATAAATGCGTAGGTACCTTACATATGGAGATTGAGTTAAAGAAAAATGTATCAGATACATAAACAAGGACAAGTTTGAAACTATTATTTAATGGCACTAAATAAGACCAACTCATTTTTGTCTGAAACGTGTTCAAATTGAATGACATACATGGATAGACAAAATAATGGGGGTTTTCCATTTTGTAGAGTTGGTTGAATATTGTAATAATTTAGATTTATTTTTGATCGTCATTTAGTGATAACTATCCTGAAAAACCTCAAATGAGTTTGTATTTTGCTTTTGTGATGCATAGTACGTTTGCCAGACACTTATGAAAAGTAAATAATTAATGATTTACTTATCGATTGAGAACATAATTATATTATTTGAGGTTTAAGATAAACTATGTTAATAATTATTACACTTTAATTGAACAATTAACTTTAAATATTAACGTATTCATATATAATAATTGTTATCTGCTTGAAATTTACATTTGTGATTTTACAAAAATGTTCCATATATTAAAATTTTTGAAATGTTATAGTTTATAATATTTTCTTATTATAAAGAATTATATAAACAGAAGATTATAAGAATTAGGTTGTAGATGTTAAAAAACTAACCAAACTTTCTTTTGGCTAGCTAAACAAAGAGTTAAGTAGTGGGGAAAAAAAGTGAAACTAGAACTATAAAATACATAATAAATAAGTTCAAATAAAAAATATTACAATATAATGTTCATTGAGATTTGAAGCTCACTAAATGTAATACTTTACTAATGTTTGGATAAAGAAGATGTGCATCTGGTGTGTAGAGAGTTCTTGCAGTATTGACTCAAACTATCAATTGAAAACAATTACCAAATGTGTTCTTCGTACGTTTACAATACAATTTCAGACCAATTAACTCAGTTTCCCTTAGTTAATATTAGTTTTTTTATGATGATCTTTAAATATTATAATTATTCATTTCTGGGCGTTCTTCTACAAGTACATAACGAAAGAAGATATCAATTTGGATGATATAAACATATACCGTACATACATTGATTATATATACGAGTGAATTGGTTATATGTACTGTACTTACTCATGTAAAACAATATTTTATTTCTTTTATTATTAATTAATTTACAAAATATTTTCCACAATTTTAATAATTAATTTGCTGATAAGAAACATTATTGATATATAAACAAACATTTTCAGAAAATGATATCTACATTGCTCTTAATATTATTTAACCATGACAGATCTGCGATCATAATATTCAACTAGTTTTCTTGTAAAATTTCCTTCGAAATATTACATGTAAAATATATTTAAAAAAATATCTAGTGGGGAAGACTGATGAAGGTGGTTGGAGCAGATACGAGCTCTCATGGACGAATGGCTTGTTAAAATAAAAAAAATATAAATTGTTTCTGAAATAAATAAATGGTCAACTTATACTCAGTGATAAGTATAAACGAATTACATCTTTATAAATGTTACGGTTTAGGTCAAACATGATCAAACTTTGCATTGAATAAAAAAAATCATTTAAAATTTGTGCACACGGGAATTCATCAAACTCTAGTGATTATTACACAAAACTTAAGAGCAACGGCATGGTTAGGGCACTTTTAACATTAATAAATGTATATACCGATATAAAATCGTACTGGCCTGCAAAATTATACTTTCGTCCCTATAAGTATTAAAAATATATAACGAAATTGAAGGCTGCAGGTTACGCGTTTTAATGTTCGAATAGCGAATGACATTGTGGACTGTGTAGTCTGTATACAGTGCGGCGAGGCGGTGGGTCCATGGTGACGTCACGTCTCCGAGCCGGGCGGCAGGAACCTGCGCGTGACCCCTACCGTGTATTCTAGTATTCGTGGTCTGTACTATTGGCTGCACTCGAACTGCCACAAATTTTGGGTTCATCTGAAACGCACGAACTGCCACAGTCATTAGAGGGGATTAGAAAGGGTCATTTCGCAAGATAAGAAACACACGAACTGCCACAATGGTTCAGTCAGGTAGCGGCTACAAGTAAGGGAAAAACGGGAATTATACTCCCGCGGTTATCCCTCGATGATATTCCTGCACATTACTTATATTTCAAACATAAGTCAGGGAAAAACGGCTAAGGCTGTGAGTAATAACCATTGTTTTCAATCGGCCTCAAGAAGTCAAAGAAGTGATAGCTCAGCATCGAGACAAAAAAATATTGCAACAGGAGCGTTTTATTTCCAATCAATATTGCATTTAATAGTTTCTAGTATCAAGAATCCTTTAAAAATAACTGTTATTAACATAGCACGAAGTTAATAAACCTAACCTAACCTAACCTAACCTAACCTAACCTAACCTAACCTAACATAGAACAATTATAAACATACTGTTTAACAAATCTAAACCCATCAATAGTCAAACACTCCTGACCCCTTTCACTCAACACCACACTAAATTCCGGAAGAGACATCTTCCCACTGTTAGGTATGTAACAAGACTGTTTAATGCCTTCGAAAATACCAGAAAAGAAGACAAGTATGTGGGTGGGGGGATGGGGGTAACCGAGGGAGTATAATTCCCGTTTTTCCCTCACTTGGAGCCGCTACCTGACCGAACCCTTGTGGCAGTTCGTGTGTTTCTTATCTTGCGAGTTGACCCTTTCTAATCCCCTCTAATGACTGTGGCAGTTCGTGCGTTTCAGATGGACCCAAAATTTGTGGCAATTCGTGTGTCCCCGTACTATTACGTAGAAGCGCTGCGTGAGTAATGGCCAGCCTGATTATGGTTCTCGCAATTATGCATCAACATCAACAATCCGGGTAGTAGGCATATTTTTTTTAAATCTGTATTATTATTTTTTACAAAATTGACAACATGCGCATAATTAATCATTTTATTTAAAACATATTTTCAAATATGTAGAGATAAAAAGAATTTATTACTGTACAATATGCATTGTTATTTTGAGAATTACAATGTAATAACTTTTTTAAATTAAGGTCTTTGATGTATTCGTTTTTTACCCGTGCTTCCAACAAATACTGTGTATTATAAACTATAAAAAGGAGTCCATACCAAAATTAACTACAGTAATCATGTATTCCTAATCATCTTTTATCTTAAATTAAATTCATGTTTTTGTGATATTTTTACCGAGCAGTACTAGATATTTGTGACTAAGATGTTTTCCCCATAATCCACACTCTTATTCAAGTTCTGTGCATAATACTTATACAGTATTATACTTTGCCAGTCAGCAGTACAAGTGCGAAAAGATCATTTCTTTCTTAGGGCCATGTTATACGAGCGCTGTTAGGGCCGTGTTTTCAACGTCGGTTTATTGGGTAAATGGTAAATGGACCACCGTGGTCCATGTTATACGAGCGCAATCAACGCTGGCGAATCCGTGTTATCCGGGCGTTGAGCGTTGCCAACACGGACTGACGTGTTAACAATGCGGCGCTATCAACCCCGAACCAAGTTATACGGAGCGCAGTCAACGCGTACTCGCAGCGCAGCTACCAGAGAGGCCACAGTAGTCAGAAGTATCGACTTTTTCCTTGTCCTAGTTATTATTTTTTATTTCAAAGTGGTTATTGTGTACTTCAAATTGACAAAATGTTTGACACGGAAAAAAATATTTACGCTAACGAACAGTAGCCACCTCTATATATGACGTTACCGGTAAGTCAAAGCATTGAAGAAACAAGTGTTGTTTCTTTAATGGTCAAAGGATTATTGCAATAACAATTAAAAGCTAAATGCTGGAATGAGGTTGGTGTGAAAATGCCTTATCGTCTAACCTTCCTCCTACACAATTCCTTAACGCCTGGTTTTCAGCATTATTACCGCGGCGCTAACAGAGCTCCTATAACATGCCTCTTGAGGCACTCGAAGACGTGGACAAGAACTACCATGGTTCAGAAAAAGTTGGTAGGATTGGTTTTCTTATAAATACAGGGTGTATCAGACCACCCTTGTGCAATGTATAGCGATTGAACCAAATGAGCTACAGCTTTCGTTTTAACTTACCCCCCCCCCCCATTTTGACCCTAAAGAATTCAGTAAAAATGTTTTCAAATCTCAAAAATGCCCCAAAAGTGCTTTTTTGGGGGTGAGGGTCGATTTTGGAAAATTTTCAAATGTATAAAGGTAGGTCGAGTAATACCACATTTTATAGGTCTCTGTTCACTGATTATTTTGGAAACAAATTTTTAACTTATCTTACTGCGTATGTAAAAGGTGTTCCAAAACGTCCAAATATTAGTGTTTTACGGTTAGTTTTATTGTTACCACATAACTTAGCCTACATAAACCCAATTTTTATCTTGGGTTTATACCCTTTCCAGAAATGTGTTTAAGTTTCCCCTTACTCAAAAATTTAAGTTCATACAATTTTATCAAGAAAACAGATTAAAACTCAAAAATTTCAAACAGTAACGAAGTATTGAAGCACATCATTGAAAAGGTCGTTCAAAAACAAATATTTTTTGTATTAAAGTTTGATTTTATCTCTAACCGTTTCAAAATGGCGCCTGGGCAACTTATTTTGCGTACGGATGGTCTGATTCACCCATTGAACTCAACCAAGTGATTGAGAGATTAGAAAAATAAGGAGGTAACCATAGATTTTCTCTATGGTGTTAGGCCTAAGTATACATACACTGTATAGATTTAACTTAAAATTTTGTTATTTTAAGCTAAAAAATTACCTGTTCATTTATAATTAGTACAGTATCAAGCTTGTTACTTTGAAGTCAAATTTGTAATTTTCTACACACAATGTCTACTCTTTAAAGAATAGTAGTACTGTACTCTTTAAACATCTGTTGTAGTCCTGTTCAAATAGTTATAAAGTTTACTATTTATCAATTCCTATACAAAATCTGAATAGTAAGATTTAAAAAGACCCTTCTTAAGACTATTTGCCTCTGTGGATTTTTAAATAAGCCTATCACAAAAAAATCTTGTAAAAAAAATCTCAAAGGAAAATTTTAACCTGAAAATGCTCCCAAACTGGTTCATTTTAATTTGTTAATTTCAAACTACATATATTCTAAACCCCGCAGAAAGTTTCCCTCCCAAAATTATGCCCTGGAGTCACCTCTACCTGAGATCCCCTTCAATCATTCTATTTACCTTTCCCACACAAAATACAGTAAATACTATGTACCATTCTTAGTTATTAGATTCAAGTAAACATTATTCAAACAGTCCATCACTAAGAGTCGGTGCATTATATTGTATTTAATATAATAATTGCCGTTACAATTGTATTTTTGTTTTTTTGAATTGTTTTAAATCGTATATTATACTAGCTGCCCGATCCGGCTTTGCACCGATAGACAAATCGAAGTTAAATGTATATTAACAAAAAAATATATCAATAAATATATTACACTATGTATTTCTTATGGTCATTTTTAGTAACTTTGACCCCTTCGAACCCCCCTAAAATTTTGAATTGTTTTAAACCCTTTCTTAGCGAGCACCCACGGCCCTAGAGGAAGCTACATACCAAATTTCATTGCAATCCGTTCGGTAGTTTTTGAGATTTCGTGATGAGTCAGTGAGTGAGTGGTATTTGGATTATATATATATAGATTTACTAGGTTTTACTGGCGACAAACAATCCAAGGTTAAAATAATACAAATCATGATAATATGTTGTTAAATATACTTCACATAGGTATTATATTAGTCACATAAATAAATAAGATTGTAAAAAGGATGAGAATTCGTTACTCCAGGATTTTCGGGATCTCTGAATCCTGGATCTCAGGTACTCCGAGGGTCATCGCCGATATTACATTCGTGTTGAGCGATCCCAAAAACCCCCAGGTAACGAATTTCGATCAATTTTGTGTCGTATTTCTAGAAAATTCCAGACGACGTGGATATAACCCGCCCTGGGCTCCAGGTGTTCCGGGGATCATCGTCGATATTATATTCGTGTTCGCGACCCCAAAACACCTGAGTACCAAAATTGGGCCCATTTCTGTTATTATTGACAGAGTTATAAATTTTTCTTTAATCAGCTCATTGAATGCACTTTAAAAAAAATGCATTTTCTTATGCACCGATGCAATATTGATTTCTCATCGATTGCATGGGGTCACAAACTTGGCTAGGGCTTCCTGAATCGAATGCAAAAAAAACCATCTCTCGATCGGTCTTACTGCTAAAATTATTGCAGGTCCAGTGCTTTATTTCCTCGTCTATCATTAAAAACGTTTCAAATGAGTATGTTCAAATACATAATAATATGATTCATATATTTGTTTACTTATAACTCATCCCCCCAAAAATTTCTTACTACGCCACTGATTATGTTAACAAAAGATTAGCCCACTAATGACAGAAGTTCCGCCTTAACCTTAACTGAGTGGTTATATAAGCTTACACATATTTATTTAGTTACTAAAAAATTTTTAAATTCGCATAAAGAACCATTGATGTTATTTTATTTGAAATGAAAAAAAAATAATATTGTAAATAATATGTTAAAACCGTAGTTTTAAGTTGTTTTGAAAAGATCATGTGCAATTATAAAAGGTCTTTTAAAAATATAGGTACCGGTAAAACAGTATTAATATGTCAATTTTATTGAAATGTAAAATATGACGCTAAGTCTAGTTACTGTGACAATAAAAACCGTGAATAATTCAGGTACCGTATGGAAATAAATAATAGAATTAAATATAAATTCGCTTTATACACCAAATTAGTGCTTAGTCTAGGCTTCACAATTTTGCCATTGCATACAAACAAAAAGGTCAGGATCAGCTCTTGGCCTAAGACCTAAAGGTCAATATATTCACACAGAAATCCTGGCAATCATTGCTTTAGAAATTATAAGCTACATATATTAAGCATGTCCTTGAAAACCAGGGTAAATGCAATTTTTATCATACAAAGATACATTTTTGTCATAATTGGCTATACTTATACACTGCTGTGGATATAAGTATGGTACACAAAAACATTTAATTTTAGAACATTTTCTCATCTTTATAATTAACATCGCGTCCCAACCCCGCCTTGACCTACGTCCTCAGATGGCTGCTTCGCTTCGCTCGCAGTTGGAAAACTCGCTGAAGACTCTGCTAATCTTTGGCTCGTTGTGACCGAAAATCGCTCAGTATTTTTAACATCTGGATTGTATCTATTTGAATACTTAGTAAAAAGAAGTTGTATCTATTCGCCTTCTAAGTGACTTGAAAGGTGGTATAAAAAGAAGTTCAGAGTTTAAATTTTATGCGCATTTTTCTCTTATTCTGGCGTTTGTTCCTGATAAAATGGCCCTGTCACAACACCCATCTGGGTTTTTGACAATATCAGAAGGATAGACAAATTCTATCAACTCAGGCAACGTATTTAAAAAAGTGATGCCATTGAGCGGTATACACTTTTTCCCATTCACTTCCAAATGTTTGATGGATCGATTTCCCACAGAGAGTATACATTTTGAAAAAGAAATGTCACCTTTAGAACTACAACAATAACTTTATCCATCCATAAGGAATAACAGTTCTGTTAAACTATATAAATCAGCTGTTTTATTTGGCAGCTGACTCAAACTCATTAAACATTACCTCCATAAGATTAACATAGAATATTGAAGGCTTGTGGGCCGGAGCTCCTTCTCGGGTGAACGGATGATCGGATCTTAAATCTGACAGAAAATCGTTCGTTTGAAATATAATTTTCTACAACTTTTGTATTTAACATTTTTTACTATCTCTTACCGTTTTCTTACAAAACGCGCTCAAAGTGGAAAAATTTTTAAAATTTCATTTTTCCCGCCCGAAAAGTGCCTTCAAAACTCAAAAATGTTAACTTCTGGAAATTTTTCTTTCTTAAGGATTCTCATCAAGAGCTTTAATTCAAGTATGAGCTCGAGGGGGTTACGATTACGGGAAATGTCTCATAGTTAATGTCAATGAATCAGTGAACCCGTCTAGCTTTATATAAGTAGATTAGCCTATTTATCAATTGAGGACTTGCCAAGCAGATAAACCAAAATTATATTTTTACAGTAATAGGGGAGACCGGGGAAATGGCGATCACTTAAGGTTTGGTGTTGAATTACAAAAAGTTATGAAAACTGATGACAAAAATAACTCATGCAACATAAAATATAATCTTATGTCTTTTGAATCCCCTTGGTAAAAATATTTTAAAATTACATCTTTACATAGAAAAACATGTTTATAATAAAAAAGCTACCTTGTTCGGCAATACTCCGCCATCCAGGGTAATAACATACCCGGTACATAGTGTTCGCTACTACCCCAAATGTAAAACCCATGTAAAAACAAAACTGTTAAAAATAATAGCAACAAAAATATAGAAATCGTCTCATTTTTATTAACTGCAGTTGAGATAATTTGAGGTTGGGATAATTTGTTCTAATGCCGGTTGTAATTCTTTAGTTTTGTCCTCCTACATTTCATAAATAGCTCTAACATCTGCACCCAAGAAGTCTACCTCACTAAAAATTCCTGGATTAAGTGGTTAGATCCTGTTGTTTTGAAACCATTCCTTTTCCATTGTTTGCTACCTTGATGTAAGTTAAGCTTTCTTGAATGTAGTGGGGATATCTGAAACGATGAATTTCGTTTTCCCGCATGAAGATATCACACTCTTGATTAAACTCAGTTTTCAGAGGGTGATAGAGCATAATGTTCAAAAGTTGTAGCCTATGAGACAGGTGTGGTGGTATTAACAGCAAGACCCACAATTGTCCTTACAGAAGTTGTAGATTACAAAATTGCCATAGTAACACATGTGGGGAAATGACGAACATGGTCCGGGGTAATGGCGAACAGTTTTGTCACCCATTTGTCGTCATGTTCTTTTTCATGGCATATTAAACATTAAATTACACTTCTTAAACATCACAACATAGGCTAGATATACTAAAATGAGTGTTGATTTTAGTGTCCTTGAATAAATAAAGTAGATTTAAACAGATTTGTATTGACCCTGTTTTAAATGTTTATTGAATTTAACAAGCAAAGTGGCAGAAACAGTTTTTTGGTTATCACTAGCAAGTAGGTAATGAAGCCAGTCCAAGCGAGGTAATTTGACCTTCCCACGTGGTAGGTAGCAGCACCAAACAGACTATATTCAAACACAATAAGCAAAAAATGTGATGTTCGGCATTACCCGGGTGATTGCCATTTCCCCGTTCTCCCCTAAAAAAATACAAATTGTATCAACATATTTTATGTTGCTTGTTTTTTGTCCAAAAACAAACAGGCCTAATCTAAAGTATAAGTTGATAAAACTTTGTAACTTTTGTCTATTTTTAATTTCCAGAAGAATATATTACCAGCTTAGTTAACAAATGAGCGCAGCAGCACCTCTTTACTATGTTATGAAAATAAAAGTAATTATTTATTATACCTATTTCTGGTTTAAAAATTACAAAATCAGATGTATATACAGTATTTGCATCGTTATAGGCTGATTTAGAGCCACACTTACTTCAAAATCTATTTTATTTGGCTTTAACTTATGTAGTTTTAAATAAACAAAGAAGGTTTGGTATATAGGCTAGGTACTCAAATGAAATAAATTGGATAATGTAAAAACTAAAAAACAGGCCTCTGAAGTTTTTTAATGCTCGCTTTTTTTTATTGATTGTGCAGCCTCTTCTTTATTTGAATACCGTTGAGAATAAAAATAGCCTATCTATTCAATTTCTGATCTATTTTGTCTCCAATACCTAAATCACTTGATACTTTTCTTATTGAATTACCCCCATCTAATCGTTTAATTCCTTCCCATTTTTGATTTAAAGTTCAAACAAAACGCTTTCGCTTTCCACTCATAATGATATTCTCATTCACAAAGTTTAATGAGACACAGATACAGACCGACACAGACTAAAAACAAAATAAGAAATTAAATACAGTAGCAGGGGGATGAAACAACTCGTGGGAATGGATGGTAAGTCCTAAATACGATGCCGCGAGGAGGGGAGGGAGGTATTACAGACTCAAGTCCATACTATTGCTTTGGGTAAGGAGCGGAAATGATTTCAGGATGTACAAAGCAAACGATAGTTTTGTTTTCTTTCTGTTCAATCTAACTCAAAAGTTTTTATTATAAATTCACTTATTGAGAAGAAATCCTCTCAAGCTATGAATTCTTTATCGAAATCAATTCAGTTAACTTACTGAAATCAACTTTTGACAAAAGTTTTTTTTTAAATTTACCTCGGTTAATTTGGAAACTCAGGTAATCAAGTTTCTACTGTAGTTCCTTTGCCAAACTCTATATTTCTCTATAGTTCCTATGCCTACCCACTACGGAAATGATTGGCGATAATGGTACATTTTTTATGAGTTAATATATTCAAAAGTAGTTTAATAAACTCTTCTCAAGCTTTTCCAGGAAATAGTTTCTTTGTAAAAATAAAACGTATTTATTGTGTACAAGTTTAAACAAAATTAGATATTAAACTTTTATTGTTTGGCAATGAGTGCAAACTCTTTTCTAATCTACATTTTATCACGGGAAATATTAGTAAATAGCCTACAGAGGGTCGACTGGCATGCTCAATTTGTATTTATATTGTTGTTTGTAGAAATATCGTTAGGCTGCAGAATGTTGGTTTAATGTGGATAAATAAATAGCATTGTGCACAACTTGTAAGGTAGTTTGGAGTAGTGTTGAGGAACTGAATGATCCGTTGGCTTTGGCTGCAAGGGCACTGGGTCTCTTCCTGAATTAAATCACAGACAAAAACTAGTATATTTTTGTTGTGGATGTTCTACAAACCATAATGAATTTATTTTAAAGGTGAATGCATGATTAGATCCAACAAATTTTGAGTGTTTCATCTGGATCGGATAAGTAGTTTTTGAGTTTCAAGGTTAAAAAAATAAAATAAAAGCCATGACCTTTCTATCTAATAAGAACATAAAAATCGATTTAACATCCGACTACTAGTTTGCTGGCACAAATAAAGCGATAAAATGCTGTAAAGCATATCTCTAGAGTCCTATACTCCAGACTGTATTCAAACGATTTGTACATGTTTAATTATTTAATTCAATAAAATAAAGACAGTAAACAAAAAATCAATACTGTATGTACAAAAGTGTTCAGTTACTCCTTTTAAAAAAATCGGTCACTTTGTGCTTCTTGCTTTGGTAACACCTTTTCTTTATTCTAGATTGTGAATTTTTCTATCCAGATGTGCATCGTCGTCTTGTTCCTCTAAATATTGAAGGAACCCGTCTGCATGCTGCAAAGCAGTTTCGTGTGTCATCCACGCAGGCACCTCGCCTTCTTCACTTTAATTTTGTTTTCGTTCATGCCCATTGCTTTATTCGTTATGTCTATCCCTAAATTATGTCTATTCAATCCCCGACTCACTTGCGTCACATTGCAGCCACTCTTTTATGTTCTCTTCGTCGACATTCTCACCTTCCGGAACAGATGCCAATATGTCAATAAGTGTAGCGGACTTCATTCTCTTCTTCACAAGTGTTTTGGTTAACATTTGTTTCGATACCCGTAAAGAGTTTCCTCCATGATTTAACAATTCTTGAGGGTTTGAAATCCCATGTGAACACAATATCACAATTGCGCTCGGACCATTAAGGTCAGTATCAGAGAATGTGAAAGCCATGTCCAAAACAAAACATTATAATTAAGTTAGTTGTAATTGGACCAGCAGAGAAAGTACACATTGAATAAACAAGTTCAAATCGTTTTACGCCTGCCTTATTTAAAAGAACCTTCTTCACCACTGGTAATCCTGACAACGGCTGGAAGCTCGGAGAAGAGGTACCTGAGAGTGAGAACCCTGTCACAAAATAATAATCTGTGTAATTTTTGCTGTTTTTAGTTATCGAAATAATAATTATTACTTTGAAGGTATTCTTTAAACTGAACAATAAAAATAATAATAATTTAGCCCGAAGGTAAATTTCCTCTAAATTTATAACTGAATAGATCAAATCATTTAGACCTAAGATCACTAGAAAATAAAACTTTCATAAACATACATTTACTTTAGTTAATTATTTATTTTATTTCAAGCCTCTGGATTATTATTCTAAATATATTTATTGTATTTACCTTTTCAGTCTGTTTAAAATA
>JAGFPH010001886.1:162617-174916 GCA_018207615.1 Philaenus spumarius
ATTCCTGATGTCAAAAAACCCCTAAATGCAAATTTCATCAAAATCGTTAGAGCCGTTAGCGAGATCTCCGAAATAAATTTATAAACAAATATACAAGAATTGCTCGTTTAGTAAGATAAGATACTAATATTATCTTTTAATAAAATTGCTTTATATTTCATACTGATATATCAAATGATTTAGAAGTTATTAATATTATGGTGATGAAATTAATAATTGAATATGTTTATATGAAGATGTACGAATATTTCCGAAGTTAAATGAACAGGTATCTCTTCTATAAATTTATATACATGAATATATTGATAATAAAAGGTTGCATTTATAGTTTATAACCTCAAAGCAAATATTATAACGTATTAAGCATACATTAGTTTTATAACTCATATTTAAAAAAATAAACTTCATAAGAAATTATAATGATTCAAGTTGTAAAGATAAACCCAAAATATAATCTATGCTGGTTTTGTTTAAGTATTACAGATT
The DNA here is from genome assembly GCA_018207615.1 of Philaenus spumarius. Classification (NCBI taxonomy): domain Eukaryota; kingdom Metazoa; phylum Arthropoda; class Insecta; order Hemiptera; family Aphrophoridae; genus Philaenus; species Philaenus spumarius. Next base: position 163,104 of record JAGFPH010001886.1, read on the forward strand.
ACTATAGCAAAACACTTATTTATTTAACAGAATCGATAATATGGTATAGTTTTGTAATCGTTCCTCGTTATTTTGAAATTTTTTTTGAAATTGTCCCTCAGTGTTTTGAAAACATTGGTCAAGTTTTTGAAATTGTTGGTTAATTGGACTCAACAAGTACCGGTATTCAAGAGAGAGTGGTGAAGTTTTATCGGCAGACGTCATCTGGTCGATGGTGGAGTTAAGATTTTGTGTCTCAAGAGTTGCCCTTGTTTCTACAGATTCCGGCTCATTCTCGCCTATAAAATAGTCGCCTAAACAAATTTCCATTTCCCTTATAGACCGTTCCCCTATTAGCAAGTCTTCTGACCGACGGTAGTTTATTTCAGGAGTCCATGACCCTTCCATCGTTTCGCCTCGTGTTCCGCGTCCACGTCTTCTGTTCGGCGGGACGAATAAATGTCATGCAAGCCTTGTAACTTACGAGCTCTCTGAGTTATAGAGACTTTTGTTCTCAAATTGTAGTTTGACTCTTTTTCCATTTTAATTTATAATAATGGTTTAAATTAATTTATTTTAGAATATATATTTTTATTATTATTTTATTTACTTATAATTATAATAAGGAGTTATTTAAGGTTGACTTGGGAAAAGCCGTCACGTTGTTCGCCAAATTACTATAAAACTACACTTATTTATATGTTATTCGTTAATCTTCGGGAAGCTTCACTTGCGAATCTTAATTATCAAAATAACAAATATACCACAGTAATAAACTTACATTACTTGATACATATCTTATCTAGATTATATAATATGGTAAAATAATTAAAGACACAATTAACAGTAAAAGAAATCTGGATTCTTTAATCAACAAGTAAAGGAATTATTTTCAACATTAATTAAGATTGTTTCGACATAAAATACCTATTATAAGTTTATTTATAGTTCAATAAATATTGTTCGTTACTGTTGATTGATTAAATAAAACAAGCAAACTTTATCTCGGTGGGGTTAGTGCCGTCTTTTCCCAAGTTTAATTTGATATCTTAATGGAAGAAATACTATAAAACATAGTTTTATTATTAGAAACAAAAGGTGAATAAAATAGTAAATAAGTAGCAAATTGGTATGATATAGTTATAGTTATGGGTGAATAAAATTATGTAATAGGGAATGCTTAGTTCATAGTTCTTATCACAATGATACGTTGTTTCAACGTGAAATAATGTTCGTTGGGTTCTAGTTTATATTAATAGTCTGTGTGGTTTCACCACTAATATGTAAAAACCAGAACGTAACCTATATATAATTAGAATGGTCTCACCAAAATGGTATCGATTCTTCTTTATCGTTTTAAATTGGAATTCGGTTTTATTTGATCAGATCTGTATTTTCGGTTCTTCTTCCAATCTTGTTGGTTGTCTTGAATGGTTAAATTGGGTACAAACATATCTAATTTATTAAATTGTGTAGCACAAACCAATTCGGCAACTGCTTACTTTGGCAGCCTTTACAAGAATAATCATTTTTTCACTGTTGTTACACTCCGGAACTTTTACTCACTTGCCTACTAAATATACACTTCGGGTGATGGTGTTTGTAAGGGTTTATGAATGAAATGGTTAAACAAATTTCTCTTTTCGAGTATTAAATTGTTTTTTGAAAAGTGCAATTATTAAAAGAATAATTAATAGTTATTTTATAGTGGGAAATAATAGATAAATTGAATAAAATACTTAAATAACTCCATATTACTGGTACCTTTTTTATAATCTAGTTTTTGTTTATAACTTAAAGAAACTAAAGAATCTGATTTCGTATTCCTTGTAAATTCGCGGTCCAATCACAGGTAAGTTCTTCCGTCGTGGTTAACAGAAATAAGATGTCTTCTGCAGTACGTTGTACAAAATTTTTTAAGTTGGTTTTGCGATTGTCCCGTTCTAACGGTGTATATTTGATAATTTTCTCAAAGACTTTTTGTGTGTAAAAAGGTTTGTTCTGTTCATTATAGGCTATGTTACTTTTTCTTCAGAGTTTATGGTTTTCATGTAAATTGAATTTTCCTGACGGTTTCCTCTTTAAACTTGTTATTCGTTAGGCGAAGATCTTGACTTTCAATTAATATAGATATTTAATGAATAATTTAATATTAGGTTAAGGTAGTAATTTTCTTGGATTGATATAATAATTTTGCGTGATTTTGATATGGGAAGTACATGTCGAAAATATCGGGAAGTAATTTTAATTGGTTTATTTCAGTTTCGAAAACCGGGTTAATTAACAATTTTCATCTTTTCTGGAAGTTCGCATATTCTCCGCTAGGTGTCGTTAGGACAAATCTTATGACTGTCATTCTGAGATCGTACTTTCTCCCTCTGGTTATTTTTAAAAGAACTCTCGATATTCATACATTTAAATTTTATTATATATTTTGAATTGTTATAAGATGATGGGTGAAATCAGCTGTTATATTATATGTTTACTCACATATGTATGTATGTACGGACACTCAAAGACTCATAGGAGTTAATAAGAATTTTACAAATTTAGAATTTGTGCTGTAAATAAAACAATAAAGTGGGTATATTTTTAACTAATTTAATTAGAATGGAATTCTAAATCTATATCTAATGTATTAAATAGTTGCAAAATAAACTTAATATTTAGAATCATGCTGAAAATATAGTTACAAAACAAATAATATACGCAAGGACATAATGTTTTATTAACTTTCTTGCATACACCTTTAAGACCTAAAACAAATAACTAACCATGTCGTAACAAGTTCTCATTTTTCTACCCCGGAAGGAAATTACTGTAGTTTGAACAAAATAGGTGATATTTTTTTTTTATAAATCAACATTTGCAACATATGTTTTACAGATTAATCCTAGGAAATATCAATACAATAGAGAGTTAGAACACCAAAATTTAGAACACACATACACTTAATTCATGAATTTAGAGCACTGCATACAATTAATTTCCCTAGTATGTACAGTAGAGTAGTATAGTAAGTTTGTTCACAAATGTCATGTTTAATGTATATTATCTGTATCGACAGATAAACAACAATTTCCTTATTTATTTTAAATTTGATTCTAATCTTAAACAGACTATTCAATGTTCTGCAAAGAAATTTATTGTAAATGGATGAATTTTGTACTGTTTGATTATCCGAACCCTACTAAGTACATATTAGTTCAAATAATCAACTCTACTACAATTCAAACTTTTTAAAGAAAATTTACAATTAAATTTACATGTTTCTATAAAATTAAAGAATAATTTTAAGATATAAAGGGCAAATTAACCTCAAACCATAACCAGTTTGATAAAAATTGTTTTAGACATACTTGCTGTAAAAATGACTACATTTAGACTTAATTTTCAAAATAACTTTCTTTGATTGGGCTAATCTAACAAATGTCATCTTGCAGTTGATGCTCGTCTGCCATCATTTGACTCTGTAGATTATATGATGGATACATTATAGATGAATTCAAATGATTTCAGAAAGCACATAAGCACAAATTACTCTTCACTATTAACATATACAGGATCTCCAATTTTAATTATTCCAGATTTATGTAGTCCCATTAAGATACCCATAGCAGGAGACTGACCTTCCACTTTCTTACGTTCAGGATCAGTAACAGTTCGATATCTGCAAATAATAAAGATTCAAATTAAATTCATCATCTCTCCAGGCACCACCATATTTATCTCCCTTAATAGTCCTAGGGCCCAGGCCTTTAAAAGTTTATGATTACCTAACTCTTGAGACTTCGTATATCTCTTATTTAAGTCTAGTGGAACAACATTTTTATTTGCAACAATTCTTGGTAGAGGGACGTTTTCCTTTGAGAACCCTGCAAAGTCACTGATTTGATGTGGTAAAAAAATTTATAACCTAAATAATAATCTTTCTTTTAATTGAAAGTTTGTTTTATGTAGAAAGCGAAAAACATTTTGTCAGACAAATATTATTGGTCATTTCTGCGCGTCTGACATCCCGAACATGGCAAAGTTATGACGTCATAAAATTTAGTACCTAACCGCACTAAGATTTTTCAGAATCGTTTATAATATATATATATATATATATAACTAAGTGGTAACCTTTTCCAAAGTTTTACATATCAAAAATGCAATATTATATGGATATTTGAAAAAATTTATTATGTAGAAATTGAGAAAATTTATTTATATATAATGAATAAATATTTAGTAATTTTTTTATTGTTTTTACATTTTAATTTAATAGAATTACATTCATGTAAGCTTATAATTATCTAGTACAATATTGTTATAAACACATTGTAAACATTTAAATATCAGGGTGGTATAACTGACTACTTCGTTTTTAAATGAAATAATATAAACCTTGTATTCTCAATATTAAGCACCATAAATATAGGGGTTGCATGAAACCCTTAACTTTAAGGCGTCCGACAACAAGTATGCCCCGAAAATTTTGTCGGACAAGGTTACCACTTAGTTATATATATATTTTATAAACGATTCTGAAAAAATCAGCGGTTAGGTACTAAATTTTATGATGTCATAAGTTTGCCATGTTCGGGGTGTCGGACGCGCAGAAATGACCAATAATAATTATCCAAAATGTTTTTCGCTTTCTACATAAAACAAACTTTCGATTAAAAGAAAGATTATTATTTAGGTTAATTTTTTTACCGCATCAAATCAATGATTTGCCGGGTTCTCAAAGGAAACGCCCAGCTACCAAGAATTGTTGCAAATAAAAATGTTGTCCGACTCGATTTAAGTAAGAGATATACGAAGTCTCAAGAGTTAGGTAATCATAAAATTTTAAAGGCCTCCGCCCTAGGACTATAATTCTTCATCAAACTAATGATTCAAACATCATTAAAGCTTATGTTCCCCTGCTATTGACAAAAAATAGACAAATAGCTTAAAATTAATGTTAATGTTTAAAAAAACTAACATGACAGCTGTTAGATCGTTTACATTCTATATGAAAGTGTAATCTACAACGTAAATCAATCAAATTAAATCAACATAAGCGTTATAAATCATTACAAACTGTTATAAACCAAAGAAAATAAATAAATGTAATTAACATATTAAATCAGGTGTGAAATATTCGCACAGGTCAGCTAGTAAGTTACAGTACGGGTAGTATAATAACAAATAAGTGTTTTGTTAGAACTAATACATGCAGGTAAGATTTTTATACCCACAGGCAGGGCCGGATTTAGCATAGGGCCATGTGGAAAAACAGCAAAAAAAAAAAAAACTGGAATTTGGGAAATAATATTACAGTACTATGTTTTATCTGGAACTAAACTAAAACTCTATTCCAGTTTTACAACAGATGCGTACGAGCGTGTGATATAGATATAGATATATAGTCATGAGTGACCTAATGCCAAGTTATTCGTTTGATCAAACTAATAAACTTCGTGCCACTGACTAACACCGAGAAATCGCAGTTGTTTGTTGTCTTTCGTTCAGTCCTACGCCGATTCCTACGTGGGCAACAAGAGCGACGCGACACAAACGATCGGAGCGACATCAGTGATACGCTCATATCGCAAGAATTAGGTAGATTATTGTGTTCTACGCGGACTGGCAATGTGGGTGACATATCCTTGAGCTGATCTTATCCCAAATCTCTAAAATCGGTGGTGCGGTCTGTATCGTTGGACTACGTGCGTGACATGGGCTATACAAGCGACGGGACACGAGCTATCGCAGCGACAAAAGACAAACTGATTTGAAATTTCAAAACTCGGTCGCACCACCAGCTCACGTTGCGTCGCTACGGTCGTCGTAGTAGAATGCTCCATGCATTTACATTTTAATTCAAAAATCACTCATGTGCTCTGGTCTCGTCGCTCTTGTCGCCCACGTAGAAATTGTTGTTTGCGTTGACTTTAAAGACTTAATAGAGAAGAGATTGATAATGTTAAAGCAAGGCATAAGAAATTCCAGTAAACTTCTGCCAATTCAATTTGTTTTATAATATTTAATTTAAAGACTAAACAATTACCTATCCTATATCTTGTGGTTTGAATCTTAAAAGTTAGATTCTCTGAAACACAGTTTAGTGGTTACATTTACATGTTTGGTTTATTGGGTTTAATTGTTTAAACTGTAAAATAAATTTGAAATACGTGATTTCAAATTGATGTGTCTTTTATTATTTTGCAAAAGTACTTCTGAATTACATCTTGTAAAAATTACTTAATTAAATTCTTAAAAGTAAAATTAGATTTAGCCTCCTCACCTCCTGTTGGTGTAATCATGCAGAAATATTAAAAAAGTTGAGTATAATATTTCCCTTAAGATGAAACAGTTATTTTTTTTGTAATTCAAATTACATATATTATATTTTGTTATAAATCTCATAACTCATTATTAATATAAAAAAATGTTTTTAATACTAATTAAATTAACCTGAGCAAATTAGGAGAAAGAAAATAGTATTAAACATTTTTTAAGGAGTAAAAAAGATTGCAAATTCAATGTAAACTAGAGAAAATTTTGGTTGAGGTATAGAGTGCTTTTAATTGTAGGGGGCGGCAATTTCGGGGAGCCCATAAGCACAAAATATGTAAATCCGGCCTTACCCACAGGTTCTTTAAACATTGTAGAAAAAGTCTACCAATTTCCACCCCCGGAAGAGGGTTTGGGGGGTTGAAAGGGAACACTATAACAGGAAAACAGTGGACTTTTTAACATACAATAAGTGGGAAATTTTTAGCTTAAGAAAATACTTTTTTTTTACATACAACCTTGTAAGTGGTTTAGATTAAAATCTGGCACAAAGTCTCCCTTAGCTGCCCCAAAAAAACTCCCTTTTTGGAGATATAAGCAAAGTTGTGGTACTAGCCAAAAAGTACATTTTGATATCCTAGAAAAGCGTCCAAAGTTTGATTTTCTGACCTTCACCCGTTACAAAGTTACCAAGGTGTATTCACACTTTTGCCTAACCCTGTTTATATTGCATATAATTATGTGAAATAGGTACTCACTTTTTCAGAGTTTTTAGAGGCTCGAGTTCAGGATGTCTGATTCCTGTTTCTGGATTTGTAGTTGTTACCAAACACCTGAAATTATTACATGGAAATAATTAATAACAGGAATTAATTAATTTTAGGGGAAATTACTACAAAACCTATTGCAGTTCCTAGACTTATACCATTATTTTTGTTTCACAGTAAACAAGTTGGCATTATGCATCGTTTAGTTTTTATAATTTACAATAGTTACACCAATTTAATAATTGTTAGTGGTTTCGCAATGTAATCTTTATCCTCCCCAAAAGTCATTAAATTCAATGACAAAAAATAATAACATATATCAGTTTAACCCTCCAAGTGCTAACGTCTCAGATGTGATGTATAAAAGTCGTGTTTGTAAATGTGTATGACGCCCCTATTTTTAATACAATCGGATACTTCTATGTATCGTTGTGTTTGGAAAGAGTCACTTTATTATAATTCAGAGTTTCATAGCAATATCAACTCAAACAAACCTTCGGCAGAATTGTCAAATCAACTATCTAGTCGTGTAGTACGCGTAGATAGACGCTCGGAACTCGGATTTTCTTTGTTTATCCACTAGTTGTTATTTATTTTTAGTTTCAGTTTAGATCAGTTTATTTTTATTTATTTTTGTAAATGTTTATTCATTTTTGAAGTAATTATTAGTGAACTTAGCAATTCAAGTGCTATTAGAGGTGCGTTTGAAAATAGTGACTTTTAGAGACTTTGAATTGTAAATATGTTTTATTATTTCTTTTTCTTGTATATAACTTAATGTGTTTGTTATTCCTTTATAACAAATTAAAACCATAAATATTGGGCCTATACAGTACTTTTATATCTTTAGAGGCAAGTTTTTCTTCTTTGTGCAGAAAAACCATTTTTGTATAAAAAAAAGTTTTTTTTTACAGCAAAGTAGTATTGTTATGTATATTTCTATTCACCATAAAATTGTGCAACTTTTGTCTATATTGGATTTTCTACATAAATTTTTTTTACATATTTTAAGTAAGTGATTTTACAACACAATTTTTTTTTTAATTTCTACTTTGGTCAACAAAAAAAGGATAAAAACTATAAGGTAAGCTTGTTAAAGCTATTTACATTAATTTAAAGAGCATGTAATTGTGATTAAAATGATGTATAATAAGCCTTACTTTACTGTTAGTGAGTATTTTATAATGATTTTAGTTAATAAGCATGCACGGAACCAAAAAACCCTTAGCACTAAAGAGCAATATAGTCAGCACTTGGGGGGTTAATATAAAAATATGGCCTTCCATATCCTAAAATCATAGTTTCACAACACTCAACCAACTTAAAACAGATCCAAAGGCTTATTCATTTGAAAATCAATAAAAAAAGAACATATTTAATATCTGTAGTTATCTTGTTACTTTACATTATAATAGTTGTTATAATATAGTTAATGTTTTACTGATTAATTTAACGCAAAAATATTAAATGTTTAAAATGAATTATTTTTGTAAAAATGAGTTAGCAATAAGTAATGTCTCTGGTTATTAAAAATAAAATAAAAATTGTATACAAAGATACAGACAATTTAGCCAGGTTCTCCTAACGCCATACATCTTGCCCAGCCTCATAAAAAATTATAAAATTAACAGCATGTTATCATAGCTTAGCTAACAATACCGTCTGACTGACATTTTTAACAAAATTGACTTTTTGGCTCAAACGCTTTCTGGCTTTGCATCGGCTAATACAATGTTTACGGCAAAAATCCTATAGATAGCATCACCATTGCAAAAACAAAAATGCCTAAATACGCAAAGCAGACTGCCAAGAAATAATGCCGCCTATCTACAGAGCTTTTATAAAAAAAAACGCCGAACTACTAAGGGTCTATGAAGACAATACTGTCAAACTACAATTATTTACAGGCTAATACCAATTCAGGTCTGTCTGTAATTCATTGAGATCCAATACTACCTACCTACAACTGGATAAAGAACCAATACCGCCTAACTATCGTAGGCAATTTATTATCGTTTCATAGATAGTAAAATCGTATCCAAAATTTTGCGTATCGCGCCGATTGCTGTAGAGTCCTTTTTTCCAAAAAGTCCGTATTATCCAAGTTTTTTGGTAACCAAGATTAGGCCCGTCCACAAATACCTCGGTTAATCAAATCCTACTGTATACGAATAGCAAATTAATTAAAAATAAAAACATCTATAATATGTCAATTAAAACGAGTTGCAAATGATGTGGCTTGGATAAAAACTGACAACAAAAACTTAGTTTAAAAATATTACCAGTTAGAATTGATACAAAATGTCAGCGGATAAGAACCGTGAATACATGTAATAATTTAAACTGATAATTTTAAAATACAACAGAAAGTAATGTCTGTATGCTTCAATATTTGTTTTGCTGAATATACAATGGAAATCCAGCTCTTAGAGTGTGTTGTGACATTCCATATTTGTCATACAGATAACCTATCTGGATATTGTTAGGCTAATCTGTAAATAAATGCATTGGATACACTAATGTTCGCTGACATAATTCAGATGTGGTTTATGTAAAATGGACATACTTTCGAACACAGTCTCCTATGTCTACGCAAATTATTACACTAACACAGTTTTAGAAAAATTAGAATTAACTTATGAAATACCTTGTGCACAGTTTAAAACTGCGCAGGACAATATTGTCTCCAATCTTCAACCAGTCCCACTCATCTTCTTCAAATGGTTTTTTTGTGCCTTTTACCAAAATATTAGGACGGAAATTGAACACGCTGACTGGCGTTTCAAGCCGACTGTTCAATTCGTCCAGTGAAGATTGTGTCATGATCATGTAGCTTGCCCAATCAGAGTAGCTTCCCTGAAATAAAGCAATAAATTGTTTAAATAAACTGGCAAACTCATTCAACGTGTTTTTGTTTTATGTTTATTTTGCAGAGAAAAAGTTATTTTATTAAGTTTATATCTGAAGAAAATGTATTAAAAATATTCATACTTTGAAGTATTGAAAACCTTCTAGAAGGGACTAAGGACAGTATTACCTCTTATTACTTGTATATATGCGTACACCTCTCAGTGCTTGGGATATATAGGATGGTTCATAAGTAACTCTTCTTAATTTTATGGCACAGAGAGGATGGAGATTCCATCGCCTGTTGCACAACGGAAATTGTGACTTGGTTGGAGGCGTAGTTTGAGGATGCTATACTGTCTTGACATGTGTTTGATTGGGCCAGCAAGTTTAACCCTTTGCACTCAGATGGCCAGTACTGCTGGTCATATGCTATTCTCAGTCAGCTCTGAGTATTTACTGAATTAGACACCCTCACAGCTCAGATGGCCAGCCTAACTGGCCACTTACGTTACTGTTGTCCGCTCTGCTGCCATCTTAACCGTGTGGCGTTAACAGCTCTGAATTGTTTTTCACTACAATCTAAAATGTTGTTAGTGGGTATTTATTTGTTGTTTAGCAAAATCATGGGCTTTTAGTAACTCTTTTATTTTACCATACAAAAAAGTATATATATGTTATATTGTTATTGGTGAGTTTTTGGTTTAGCTGTAAATGTACAGTTATAATATTATATGTATATTTTAATGAATAAAATAAACCATTTTATACAACTTGTCTAACAACATTTTTTGGTAATTTAAATAAAACAAAATCAATTGCTTGTTAACAACAAAAAAAAAAAAAAAACACTTAAAAGCAATAATGAATTAATTAAATTTTGTTCTATTAAATTACTTCAAACTTTAAAAACACTAGCCTAGACCACCGCAACAGCAACATAAAACTAAACTGATTATAATATAACATATACTGTTACGTTTAGATACAACAAAGAACAGAGAAAAAGCAGGAATTAATTTGTTTAAGATTTGGACGCTAGGTTTCAGCACAATCCAGACAAAATAAAACTACTAAAAATAAAATAATGCAGATCATTTGTTTGTCCACTCCTACTGGCCATACGAGCCCAGAGGACTTATTTTAAAAATCCTAACAGGGTACAAAGAGTTACGGGTGGTCGAGTAAGTATGGAAAATAAAGATAATTATCAACACCCTAGATCAAGTCTCTCAAATGACAACATCTATATAGTTCATGACCTTAACGAAAGAGATTGCTTAAAAAATGGGTATCAGCCAAGGACAAGCTAATGCTTATCAACACAGATCTTGGCTACAGAGAAGTCTATGCCCAACATGTCCCAAGGTTACTAACTAAAAATCAAAAAAGGTCAGGTTTGTCCACTTGTAGTTATTTTGTTTTGTTTTGCCCTATTGAAAGAAGCAATGGGTAGGGAATGATCTGAGAACAATCAAGAAAAGGAGACAACTCAATCTCAAAATTTCTTTGAAGAAGGAGTTTCAAGCTTCCAAAGCGCTGGAGAAATGTGTAGAGTGTGTAGGAGACTAAGTTGAGAAAATTAAAGGTGTCTCGTTGGTTTTAAGATTAGTAGGATATAAACCCTTATAGTGAATCAGTTAGTAAGTTGACTTTTAAAACTTATGAGGAGGATATAATATATAAGTTGTAGAAAGATTTATTTATCTGGAATGAATAGTGTCTGAAAATGGAGAAGGTGAGTTGTGACAGTTCAGATTAGGAAAGCAAATGTAACCTTGTTCATGCAAATTCATAAATGAAATTGTTTTATCTTATAAAAAAAAAATGTAATTTGTGGAGTTACAGCATAAACTTGATAGTTCTTATTTAAGCTAAAGTAACCACAATGGCCTCATTTATACATAAGTTTGGCTGATCGGGTTGTCAGTTCATTTTGTATATGAGGGCTAC
>JAGFPH010001886.1:174926-192805 GCA_018207615.1 Philaenus spumarius
AGGTCAAAATTTTGGGTCCCCAAAACCAAAAATCAATGGGCTTTATGTAAGGGTATCATATTATTTATAAAAGAGTTTTGTATATTCTTGACAATGTTGCTAAAACACCTATTATAATCATTGATTTGATTCCGATGTATTGAGTTCTGACACATTTTTACTGTTATTAGAGTTTAGATTGACAAAAGCTTGTTTGGCAAGAAAAACTTTTCATGTTGACTGAGTAAGTCATATTTCTATAAATTAACAAAATAATATATCATCTTTTATAATATTAAATGGCTTAGCTCATAATAAAAAAATAATGTTTGCCTTTCCATACCATGTAATCATCGTCTATTTTTTTGTAAGCCTTGGAATATTTGCTAAAGTTACCATTGTTTAAGGATCGAGCTGGTAATACGTCTCTTGCATAATAACCTAAACGACAACGTTTATTTCCTTCTGGTACAAGAATTTTGGTAAGCCAAACGGATGCTGCTTCTCCACAATCAACAGTAAAAATTTTTTCCTGGTACCACATTCTGTAAAAAATATTAATAACTTATAAATTTGTTTAATGTCAGTTTCACAAATAAGTCGTAAAAAAATGAACAACAAAAATATAAAAAGTTCAAATAAAAGATGTAAATAGGTGTTCAACCATGTATTATCTATTATTTTGTATACCATATGTAGAATCCAGTCTTAACAAAGACGAAATTTATAATGTTTATAATATCTGCTCACAAGCAATTATTGGTTAGGATTTCTAAATCAGGCTATATCAGTTTATAATTCCCAAGTTCAAGTTTTAGAAAATGGCTAATAACTGTACAAAAACTATACACCACGAAATAAAATAAAGAATCTTCTTAGATAATAGATTTTACTTTCACTTCTATCTAAAGAGCAAGGAATCTGTTAACATGTTATTAGTGAACAATAAATAAAACTGAAATGGGTATACATACTCATTCCTCTTCATTGAAAATTCACTGGCAATATTATTAAACTGCTGACATGGCAGCACTATCTGTTTTCGGGTTAAAAAGGAAACTTCTAAAAGAGAAATTTTAAAACATGCAACAAAACAGATCTTTAAATCTTTTTTGAAGAAATAAAAACCTTTCAAAGATACTTCATACGACATTAACATAAAATACAGTATGTGTTGAAATAAACAGTACTGAAATTGTAATATTTTTAGACAATTATACAAAGTAAAAGGAAGCTGAAAAATTGAGTTTTTACTGTTTTACACGCCCTCCATTAACTTTTAGCCAAAACTCATAGCGCTGTTGAAGATATTCAAACATGTTGGTGGAAAGGGGTTGTTTCATGCTTCTAACGTATTTAATTATTTATTCCCGAAACTCTGCAATAGTAGTTCATGTTCGGAAGAGGTTTTCCTTCATCATTCCCCACACAAAAGTGTCAGGTGGTGAAAGGTCGGAGCGGGATGAGTATAGATAATATGTTCCTCAGGAAACCAGACGGTTGTCAAATTTTCTTTGAAGTACAGCAATAGTGGTGTGACTGGTGGCGCCATCTTGCAGAAACCACTGGGCACCAAAAGCCAGATTGCTAGCATGACAAAACCTATTCAGATCTCTAGCAAAAGGTTGAAGGATGTTCTCCCTGTAACGTACCTGGTTTACAATAACAGTATTCCCGTTACCATCTTCAACGAAATACAGACCCAGTATGCCTCGCCCTGATAGAGCGCATCAACCATACTGTTATTCATTCACTATGTTGAGGCTTCTCTAAATCATACACTTTGTAGGAACCCAGTGTTTCATAGTACACTGTTAACATTGAGGCGCAATAAACTACTTAGTCTACATTTAACCTGTTAAAGAGTACACCTTGGCTACACACAAGTCCCAAAGTAGTACTGATGACATATGATGCCTGTTTCCTAATGAGTACAGTCGTCATATGACGTTTTTATTACTCACTTACACAAACTAATTAGATAATTAAATCAGATAATTGATGACATCTTACAACAATAATATAAACTACAACATGTTTTGTGCTTCATTACAAGTTAGTACTATCACCTTGGCATGATAATGCTTAGCAGTGGCGGATACAGGGGGGATCATGACCACCCCCAAACATTTTGTAAGGTGATCCGCCACCTAACATCAGTATTTTTTAACAATTTTTTAAACTGAATCTGCATACTTTTCTGAGTAAGTCTGCAAATTTTTAGGCCTTTGTGATAATTTTTCATGCTAAAAAAATATATATATATATATATACATAAAGGTAGTGCAATTCACGATTATACAGTGTTGAAACTTTGAACTCTGTGTCCCGAAAGTTTACTTTTTCCATGTTTGGATGTACTTATGATTGAATAAAATCTAAAGTATTAGACCTAGGCCTTTAAAATTTTTACTACTTTATCCTGGCTATATTTAGAAGGTTTTGGGGGTATGGAAAACACTATAGCCTTAAAAATATTAAATTAAAATATGTGTACATTAATACAAAAAGTTTGTAAAATATTTTTTAAAATTAAAAATAACCTTATAACTTTTTCCTAGAAACCGCACATGGTTTTCCATTCCCAAAAAGTTTCTTTATATTACAGGCTACAAAATATTAAAAAACATTATTCAAATTAGTTTAAAAACAAAGAAATTATCCAAAATCAAAAAACTAAAAAACTATACAAAAAATCAAAGTGTTTAGTTTAAAAATATATAATCTTCATACATACGGTACATCATTCTTATTAGTTGTAGACTACTTAACAGTATAAAAATGAATTCAAAGGTTAAATCCTAAAAATATAAAAGAAGTAAATTTATCGTGGCGGATCGCCTTAACCCTGATTTAGCCTATATGTTTGATTTAACCCTACAAGCACCAAACAATACTAGTGTTGTCTCAACGCGCCAAACAAAAGGCAGACAGCACTATTGTATCGTGTGATTGTATTGAATATTTCACCCATTAAAAATCATCCAATTTCAATAAAACAAAAACCATTGGAAATGAAATGTTTGTATTTACAAATTTGTTCCAAAACATATATTAACATAATATGTAATCATCGTTTTAAAATTGTTGTTGTCCGAACAACTGACGTTGCGCAAGAAAACACAAAGAAAAGACACAAAATTTGTCACTTTTATAAGGCTCATAATCGTTACCTCAGACTTGTTTTGAAAAGAATATAAGGACACCTTTGGATTCGTCAAGATTTGAACTTTCTAACACTGACAGCCAATCATTTATCACTCTTATAATTTCTTAGATATGAAGTTTTCTGTAAACTATTATGATTGGATAGTTTTTCAACCAATGAGCAAGCATATTTTGTAATCAATATATCTAGTACAAATCGATATACTTGTACTTTGATATTTATATGGAATTTAGAGTAAATTTTATATTTTCATTTGATATTTACAGAGCGCGTTGTCTGAAACTGTATGACTTGAATAAGTGAGAGTTTTGTGTTGCGTTTTAAATTTAGTGAAATAATGTGGATCATAGATTTAGTGATCGTGTTGTGGAGTTATTGATTGTAGTACTATTCCTCTTAACTCTTTAATGATTAAAGTTTATTTTATTCCGTAATCTGTAAGAAACTCTTGCTCTTTGAAGACAATATTTATGGCCTAGAAATGCATTAAAAACTATTTCATGTGGTTTATATTTTTTAAATTCACCCCCCCGGTAATCTTGTTTTCGACTTCTTATGACCCCTCTCCAAATGAAATCCTGTATCCGCCCCTGATGCGTAGCCTACTGTGATTAACCTCCAATTTGTGATTCCACCATTCAATCGATCTCATTGTGATTTCTCTACTTATAGAATACAGTGCATGCTTCTAACGTAGTTTCTTTAGGATCTTGTGCCGATTTGTTTAGTTTATTGTTTATTTTCGTTGTTATTCTATTTATTAATTCATATTTTTTATAAACTGTTTTTTACACAAAAAATTTATTTTTGTTATTTACCTTATATATTTTATTTTTGTTGCTTTGACCATAATTTTATTTGTCGTTATTATTTATGTGAAATTTCAACTTTTATGTTATAAAATGACGATGGTTATCTAAGCAGTTACGGTTCTGTCTTATTACGCTCAGTAAGCTGAGTTCAAAACTCATTGCAGCTGTTGGGACGCCATTTTATAAAGACTCTCCTTCAGTTGATTGGCTACATTGATTGGCGTCCCCTTCTACAGATATAAGAATGGCGCCCCCTCCAAGAAAAAACGAAGTCGCAACTTGCTGGCTCTTAGATGACCCTTTTTCACCCATAAGTAATTCCACCCCACGGACTTATATGTAACTACTACCTGGAATCAATTATACATTATTTTTACCCTAAATTGAAATGAAAGTAAATTAATTTAATTATAGGACATTCTTTACATAACCAATCTATCTGTTGGTAGCATTGTAATTAAATATACCAATGCTACGAAGTATCACACTCAAAAGAACATACTAACTTTAAACTAATTTATCATCTATAAAATGGAAAGAAAGACTGCCACTTTAAACATCAAACATCAAGGTTTATTATTTACAAAAATCTTGTAAGTTGTTATAATTATAACTATTTAAAACCTCTTCTTTTCTTCATCTGAAAATACTTGTCGGCTAACATGTTAAGCTCAATAGCACGAGCAAGTTCACGTTCAATGCTCAAAACCTGTCAGAGAACTCAGTCTGGGGTTAGACGTCGTATTTCTCAAACAAGTCTTTATAAATTTGAGCTTTAAAAACTACCTAGAACAAAATTAAATAACAAGACCCTTCAAAGAAGATGGTTAAGTCAAACTTCTTTAATATTTAATTGGTGAATAATATTCTGACTATAATTAAGCAACATTTTTTATACCAGAGCATGTGAAACATTCGCTACATATTTCTTACAAAACTTCCTAGCTGAAATAAACAGTTCATTATCTGTCCATTCTGTGATGTATTTCGGTGATAAAAAGATAAACTGATCGTTAATAATTGTCATGCTTTCAAACTGTCTGGAAATTTGACTAATAATTAAATCCTGTTGAACATGTTCTCTTTAAAGTTGCATAATGGATCTGAATATTCGACATCTTGGGAAAGTTCATAAAAAAGCGTAAATTCTAATTCTTTTTATATATAAATTATTTTGAATTTAATAACTTTAACTTTTTTAATCCGCTTAGATGGCAGAGAAGATTCAATATTCCATTTTCCAGCGAGTGTTTCAGCTTCCTTTTCAACAGCATCAAAATCATTTCTTCAACTCTGTCAAACTCTTTTCGAGAAGGAATGTTGCTTTATCAATAGAAATGTTTTCATTTTGTAAAGTTTTCGATGTTAAGTTGATCTTTTTTTGATCCGATGGCGAGGGGCGTGCTTAGAGTTTGAGGGAGTCATTATACTATGTTTGTGTCTATCACATTGATTACATTGGTATGCACTACGCACCCCTCATTAATACCTGGTGGTTATACTTTTACATGAATGAAATACATTTATTTGATGGAGGAGCAAATAGTTTGCTTATTAATTAATTAAAGTTTAGCAGGCATTATTGTTAATTGCTAGTAAACAGATTGCTCAACCATAATGATTACGGTTTCAGACTTATGATCCGTGGTTATATTATTTATAGAATAGTTTTATTAAGATAACTGAATGAAATATTGTTCATTATAAAATTTATTTTGATGATACTACATTTACTACATTTACTAATTTTATTTACTACATTTTATTTTTTGAATTCCATTAAGCCCCCCCCCCCCCTTGTTGCGGAGGTGCTATTTATGCCACTGCTCTCCTTGCTAATGAATCAGATAAGAGGAAGCTGCAAAGAAAATGTTACTTGTGTATGAAGACAAATCTGGGAGAGTCTAAAGGAAAGAGACATCGTATGAGTCTTCTAAATGTGAAATAGTATTGTGTACACATCCTTGTTTCAAAAAATATCATACTTTAAAAAAATTCTAAAAAAAAACTTGTTATATTTACTTTAAAACAATATTTTATGATGTAATAAACTTATAACTAATATTTGTAAAAAAAAATTTTTTACTCCTTGGGTTATATTTTATGGTCAAAGCCGTATTCACATGCTTACTGCAAAAAGGAAGTCATATGACGACTGTACTCCTCAACGGGTTAAAGGTTCACTAGTTTGTATTCTATACGGGAATCCAACAAGGTTTTTAAATATTCTGATCAAAGACGTACCGGTATTACTGATGTTTATTTTTAAAGTGACTGCAGTACTCATGCATACTAGAATGTACAGTAGTGTTCATGCACAGGCATGGCTGAGGCCAACTGAGCTGGTGACATCATCCGGCACCCACTGAGCCACACTAGCCTAAACTCGCCACATTTCTACCTATCACGTCCTCATGGTGTGTTTGACTTTTTGGATAGAAAACTAGATAATAAACTTTGTTGAGAAAAGAACGAAAAGGATGAATATTACAATTTACTACAGGCCTACCTACATAGCAGGTAGTGTAAAATAGTATTGGAAATAATTTTACAGTTTGGATGTATTTAAACAAAAGGCAGAGCCCTTAAACATTATAAAAATATACTAGGTTGATGTAAAAATCTAATTTCTTTTAAAAAAATGATGTAAAATGTTGTATAAAACTTGCAAGGTGCAAGTCTGATGTTGCAAAGAAGATATAAACTTATAGAGAACCAACTGTTGTAACTAGTATTGAAAATACTTTCAAAGTTTTTCCAGGAAATTATTCATTTGTAAAAAATGAAGCTTATTATGACTAAAAAAAACCAAAAATAGTTATTTATGCTTCTCATATTTTGTGTCACAGTACATTTGGAAATTCTAATCTACAAATCAGTGTGTGCAACTAGTGTTTTACTAAGGGAGCCACACGTGTGCTTTCCACACCAACCTTTTATCTTCATCTACACCCATTAATTTATTTCTAATAATGGATTAATCATAACTTTAAAGTTAGTATGGTTATTGATATAAATTGTATATATAATATTATTAAGAATATGTTTTAATACCCCAGCATGACATAGACTTACCCATAAGCATAACTATAAACTAAAGAAACCTTCTTGGCTAGGGCTACAGACGTAGGTAGATTTCAAAGTACCCATTTACTCCTATAAGCTAAGCAAGTAATAAACAAATTTAATCTATACTGTACATGCTTTTATTTGATTGCAGTTACCAAAATAGTTTCAAACAAAAGATTTCGGTAATATTTAGAAGATTTACAATAATTCTGAACAAGCTCGATATCTTGTCTACTACGGGAGTAATGAGTTGTTTGTTCTCTGACCTCACATTGGTCACCCCTTGCAGTAAGGGTTGGTTGAATCAAAATTGGTTTCAGACAAAAGTTGTAGACAATATTTAGAGTTTTAACAACATTTATGGGATTTTATGTTTTTGTTTACCTAATAAGGGAGTTGTGAATTTGTTTGACCATCAAACAACTATTTTTTCCACCCCTTTTGTTAAGGATTGCAGTTTTGAAAAAAGTTTCAGAAAACAGATTTTGAACGCAGTCGATATTGTGTCTATTTGAAAATAATGATTATTTTGATCTGCAACCTTATTTTTGTCACCTTTTTCTGTAATGGTTGTATCAAAAATTGTTTCCAACAAAAGTTTTAGATTAATAATTATAAGGTTTATGATAATTTAGAACAGGTCTAATACTGTTACATATTTTCCCACCCGTTGAGCTAATATGGTGTTACCAAAAAACCTTCCAAACAAATGTTTTAGTACTTCTCTTAGGAGGTGTAATAATTTTAAATGGATGCAATATTTTTCATATTAAGAGAGTTATCGCGATTTTTCACTTTTTAAAAACACATTCCCCATTTCAACCTTCTTGGTCTAATTTATTCCATTATATATTTCACATCCGTCTGGAAGGAATATAGGCTATGCTAAATTATGGCGGTTATCGTTTCCATAAAACCATTTAAATATTATCTAAACCTTTTGTTTCAAACATTTTTTGATACAAACAACCCAAAGCGCGAGGCGTGAAAATAGGGATTGAAAGTGAAAAAATTAATAAGCTCTTAGAAGCCACAGTATAAAATCCATTAAAAGTTATTGTAAGCCTTCTATTTATAAATCAAACTCTTTACTTTTTGTTTGAAAATTACAACTCTTAATGCAACTTTGTTTAGTACTTTAAAAAGGTAGTCAATTTGAACATTGCAAAAACACACGCACACATTCATTTATATATATATATTGAAAATCATAGATTAAACCCAATAACCCCTGTCACCTAGAAGAAAATGTTTAACAAATTAAAACTTATATCTCAATCAGATAAGTAGTGTGTGAGTTAAAGCGCTACAAATAAAAAAAATAAAAAAAAACAATTGCTGTGAAGTTTAACTTATGATACAAAATAAATAAAAATAATAAACTTTCCTACCTTATATGAAAAAAACTCCATAAGTTTCCTTAAGAACTAACTTTTATTTATTTGCTGTTTTAGAAATACAGTAATCATAAAATGAGAAATCATGTGTAAATTGCTCATGCTGAGTGCCGAGTTACGTCAGTGGGCGGGGCTTGCCACTGCTCATCCTTTTGGTGAACAGTACCATATATTCTAGTATCCGTGGCAGTACATGCTGAAAACGTAAAACGTCTACCATGGTTTTCATTCGTAGTGACTGTTTTTGGACTTTACACTAGGCAAAACACTTCTCGTACGAATTAACTTGTAAACATCATTACGGTATTACTTGTGGGCTGTTTGTGAAATCACTATTGAAACTCTACAGCAGTTCGTATCAAAATAGGACCACCAGAACGACCTGTTAGGTAAGGGCGAAAATAATTCTCTACGATAAAAACTTTCTCTGGGGTTGTAAGAACCATTACAGCGTTAACTGACTTCAGATAAGAAAGTAATAATAAGCAACGTGGCCTGGCAACAATAAAAAATGTAATCAGGTGTTCTATAAACCACAGCTGCTTTAATTGCAGTACTGTTTATTGTGTGATATATACTTATAAAAGTATATGTGGGATATATACTTTTATAACTATGGTAGATGTCAGCCTGATATTACAATTATGAAACATTACTCTGGCATTTTTAATATATATAAACCTCACTAGTATTGCGTCCTTACATCCTAAGTATTTAGAATAATCTTACTAACTGAGGAATTTGGAAGGTTTCCAAGCTTCTACTTTCTAATTACAATAACAACTTACACATATATACGATTACTTACATTACAAAATTGTTGTTAGTTTTTTCATTTTCAGAAGTTGGTATTTTGACAACAAGATCTTCACTTCCAGGATTACTAAACACCACTGAATCTTCATCCTTGGCCTTAACGTTAATGAACAACATTTTTGGATAGCCACGGATAGTAAATTTATCATTTGTCACATCGTCATACACAATGAAAGATCTAAAACATATTAAGCACAGAATAAATAAGTTACTTATAGGCCTATTTTTAAATATAATTGTGAAAGCTAGTCAAAATGTTGACAATAAAATAAGCAATTGCAATTAAATTAAAATGTCACTCAGGGGCATAGTCATTAAGGGGGAGAGTTTTTTTAGGAGAAATGTTGCTGATATTTTAATTTGAACTAGTAATTTGTGGTAGGCTAATTAATGACATTTTTGGCTATTATTTTTTATTAGTTCCCTGCAAATTGTACAAAGAAAATATATTCATTACTAGCTTTGTCTAAGTGAAAAATGGACTGAAAAAATAAACGTTTTGAGTAAACGTTGTAGACTTCTGCACGTTACTTGTTTCCGACAAACGGTTCAAAATTGACTGCCAAAAATGCCTTAAAGCAAAACTATCAAACCAAAACTATCAAAAGGTTTTAGCATTTTTGACCCTTTTTGATCGCATTGGAGAAAAAGAACTTCAAATATGAAAGTTGTAGAGAATTAAATTTCCAATTGCTAACGTTTATTTACTTTTCATAAAACGTACCATTTAAAAAACTATAATTGTTTAAAAAGTAGGTAAACCAAAAAGTTTAAGAACAAACGAACACTTTTTTTGTGTTATTACTCCTAAATTAAGGAACCTACATAATCTCAGTGGCCATTTGAAAAAACTCGGCGAGCTGAATCCAATGAGAATCTCAAATTGAATATAAGTGCTACGTGCTACCAGTCTTAAGTTAGAAGCAGAAACGTGCCCAAAAGAAGACGAAATAGTCGTCTTTGTTCACTAATGACATCACAACTTTTGACAGGAAGTAATTATTTTTTTGAGATTTTTTGTAATAGAATGAAACTTTTTTAGGGGTTTCAAATAAACTGCTTCCCGAGACATTCATTAAAGCTGTAAAGAACTTTGAAATTTGATATGAACTATAATGCAACCAAATAACATTAATGTAATCTTAGGTATCATATTTTGAATTATTCAAACTTTCATTAAACAAACATTGTACCGTATCATTGTTTATTTGTGTAGTGGCTATTCTTTCGAACCAATGATAGTCATTAATTAGTGCTCTACTGTATCATTACAGCAATTTTATGATTATAAAATCCTCCAAAAGTAGACATTAGTAATAAACACTCACAAACACATAGAAAATGTTATTTAAACATTTTAAATATGTTTGTTCATACAGACTTAATAAATTAACTTCAGACATGTAGTAAATCATCAACATCTACAGAAAAAAGAATAAATTTGAAAAATTAACAATATCCCGTCATAGGAATTTCAGTGCTGCGACTGTTTGGAAATGATTGAAAAAGTAAATAAACCCATTTTAAGCCCTGCTTCCTAGCACTAGAACTCGTTGCTTTAATATTTAAAATTTGTGAAAGTTAACGAAACCACTTTATTGACCTTCAATTGCCTTGGAAAAGGGTTACTTCCCAGATGCGGTCATCCTACTTGTGGTAAATGAGAAAAATGGTGCCATGTGCGGTAAAGTTTTTCTACCTCCCATGGTGCTCTACATGCGCTCAACTTAAATGAGGCCACTCCCCGCGTATTTTTGATTGATTATCGATTCAAGGTCCTCTGTTTGTGCCATCCCGAACTGTGTACCCTCTTATCTACAAGTACCTCCGCAAGACATAGAGGGGGACAGACGCCGTGGAACCGTGTGATATCCACACTAAACTTGGCTTGTACCTAGTTCCATATATTATATTTTTTTAAGCTAACTTAATTCAAAATTCAAATGAAAAAAATATGACTCCAAGTGAGGCGAAGAATTTTTCGATTTACCGCAACTGGCCCACGCCGTATGTGGGGTTGACCGTATCTGGGAGGACACCTGGAAAAGCAACAAAAAAAAGACTAATTATAATATAAGATCATTGGAGGACGGCAATTGGCCGAGATAAGGCCAGATACGCAAAGCCTGAACGCTTTGTGTTCATCTTCTGTAACAAAATACAAATAGCTGATAAAATAAAAATTGTTTACTGAAATTTAAATTTGATAAATAGTGTACTACAGAGCATTTTGAAGGAAAATGTCAGCTTTACTGGATTTTCTTTACATTTTAGACTACGCGCCTTCAATTTTCGTGAGGCAATATCTCTTCCATATTTTATTATTTTCCTAATTTAACCACCTTAGAGGCTGAACTTTTCAAAACAGTTTCTTAGCAACCCAAGTAGCACACATCGTTGGCCCAACGGTGGGGAATTGTCGGCACCGTTGGGGAATGGTTGGTTGGGGTGCCAACATATTGCCAATAGAGGCCCAACCAATAATTCCTTCTGTTGGGCCAACAATGAAATTTTCTGTTGGGCCAATGTTGGGAGTTAGTCTGTATAAAATTATCCTTTATTAATTCCTTATTATATTATATTTACGTGTAATTATAAAATTATCCTTTATTAATTCCTTATTATATTAATATTTACGTGTAATAAACATTATTTAAAAATCGGTTATATTGTTAGATTAAGTGATATAAAGTTATTAATAAAGTTCATGATTTTATAACATTTAGCGTGCATCGGTGACATCGCGAATCCGTCATTATTCTATCCGCCATTACAAAAAATCCATTGTTCATCCTCATCTAGTTTTACATTTGCACCAAGCAGCCAAGCATCATTGTGACTTCAGACTTCAGTGACTTGTGTGTTCATTAAAAGTCTGTGTCATTTGGCATTTTCAAATGAAAATGATTTGTTTTCTTAAAAACTTTATCACCATTGTGTGTTCTAAGCCTTGTGAAGTGGAAGTGATTGATTTTTTTCTTTGCAAGTAAGTATACAGCACTTATATATTTTACTTTTAGATTAGTAAAAAAATACTAACAGGGGTTACTAGTTCTTGTCTTGTTTTAAAATAAATAATTGTTCACAATTAATTATAACATGTGATTTCAGTTTTATTTTTTAAAGTGGTAGGTTACTTGTTGTTACACTACCTACCGGTAAATTAACTTTTAGGTTAAACTAAGTGATTTTTAATATTTGGTAGACTAGCTTAAAGGCCTATAAGGTAAAATATTAATAATAAAAAGATTTTACAAGCTGGACTAGGTAGTATGCATAAGAATAATTACATAACTTACAGTTTGCTATTTGCCAAAGTAGGCTAATTAATGTTTATAGGCTAGGCCTACTTGGGGGAATAATAAATGCATCCTTTCTACTGGTCATAAGATAAACAAGTTATTGAGGTTAAAATTAATAAAACAAATAGCCTACACTCAAAAATATCTGGGCGCAAGTTTACTATTCGACCCTAGGCTAACCTATGGCAACAGAAATGCATGAATAATAAAAAAAACCTAAAAGGTTCTAACCTATAGTAGGCCTATTTAGTCACAGTATGTTTACCTGTATTCAACATTATTTAACAGTAGGCTAGAATGTAAAACAACTTCGTTGTCTGCAAAAATATTAGGCTAGGGTCGAATAGTAAACTTACGCCAAAATCTGTTGGATACTTCGACAACTGCAAGCCTACTAGGTATCTTGTTAATTACATAATTGGTTCTTGGTTAGGTTATGTCTAGACTTTACCCAAAATTTAATACAGAACTTGTCCTCAGCGAAGGTATTTGTTTACTTTAACTTGTCAATCAAAACTACTACAAATACACAAACCTGAACTTTTTTCTTAATAAATAGAGTATTTATACACTTCACTGATGCCGGGAAACCATAGGCCTTACCTATTATTAATAATTGTATTAACTCTTAGTGTTTTCACTTAAATGTCATAGAGCATGATTCTATAGGCCTACTTGTGTTTTTTGACAATCATAATTACCGTACCATCATTTAGGCCTAGGCCTAGAATTAAAATAAGACAAGATTTAGAGCTGAATCTTCAAAAAGTGTTTCAGCTATATTTTAGTTTCGATTTGGAATTATAGTTATTTTTGGGTTGAGGTTTTAAAATGGTACTATAAGCTTATATTTTCCATTTGATTTTTACGGTATGGTTTAAATTAATTATTGAAACAGTTTATTCCTAACCTATTTTACAGGTTAGGTACTAATTTTAATTTTGAAGAGGGTTATAATATAATGTATGTTTATACATTAATGTTTGTACAGTAATGTCGGCTAACATTCTCATAAGTTACTATGAATTTAAAAACTGAACTGTCCGTAAAACGACGGAGGTAAAGTTTTTGCTTGATTTAAATTCGTCAAGTCTAAAACAAGACATTGTTATTATAAATTATCAAAAATTGTTCTCCAATTAACTTAAAGTTATGTTATTTATTTTGTATTGTAGAATAAATATTGAAATCATGAATCATAGGTGAAATATTATGTATAGCCTATCCCCTAAAGTTTGTAGAAAAAATATTAAAATTTACAAATAATTTAAAAGAAAATTTGGTGTAAGCTTAGAGATAATTTAAAAAATATTGTTTATTTATTTAAAATACGGTATATATAGCTCAACTGATTGAAAATGCATATTGTTGGTAGGATAAAAATAACCTGATATTAATGGTGAATAGTTTACAAAGACTGGGTTAGCTTCAAATTTTATGATAGTTTAGTTAGACAATAATATTTGAGTTAACTCTTCTTTAATATGCTGTCTAACTAAAATATCTTAAATTTGAAGTTGACCCAGTGTTTGTATCTTATTACCATATTAATTACTTACACCTCTAAACTTCCATTAACAGCTGATTTCATAGCATTAATTTGTATTTCTAATTTGTAGGTTATGTTAATTTATAGGAGTAGATAAATAAATAAAAATGATACTGGATCTTTAGTGTAACTTAACTCTTGTTATATCATAAACACAATTGAACGTACACATTTAAATTAAATACGGTTTGATTAATCCTCCATATTAAAAAGAATGTATAGCTAATAATAATCTTTATCCATCTTTATAGGCTAATATATCTAAGGGTCTTCCTTCCTAGTATATTGATATGTATCGCGTTTCCTCTGTGTTTAAAAAAATCTGTTATTTTTTCTGTTTCAGGAGAGATAGTCCTACGATGTCGTGTTGATCAATGAAAATGTGACAAGTTGAGTTGATAATTAGTGTTGTGAAGTGAAAAATGTAAATAGAATCGTATAATAAAGTTCTTCCAGACAATGGCACAACTTTTAGTAATAGTGCGCTTTTTTCAGTTAAATAGCCTATAAAAATTAAGAAGTGAAATAATGAGTAAAGAACTACCAAAATATTGCAATGTTGTAACTATGTTTTGTAAACTGTCTTTACTTTAGTAAATTAAAGTTGTTCTAATGAAAAATAACAGTTTATAGGCCTAAGTAAATTTTCTTCATCCTATCACATACCACCCAAAGCATAATATTTATGTACATCCGTTGCATCATTTTTTAAAAGCTTATATATATAGGCCTATATATAGTAACTTGAAATAGTTTAATAAGGATGATCCAATAAATATAAAAAATGGAATTATAAATATGGGCAGGAGGAGACAATAAATATTGTATTGGGCTTTAATTTTCATTTTGGATTTCTCTACTCGTGAACAGTTGGTTAATTGTTGGCAAATTATAGTGAAATTTCAGTTAGGCCAACATACATTATGTTTGTTTGCCCAACGTTGGGGAAGGGTGAGTTGGCCAACCGTAAGACATAGTGCCAATCCGCACTGTTGGCCAACCGTGGATGATATTGTAGGACCAACAAAACGCCAACCATTTTTGCTGCTAGGGAAATGTCTAGGACCTTAGAGGAAGATGTGTGCCAAGTTTGATTGTAATCCGTTCGGTTGATTAGGAGAAACAGTCAGTGAGTGGTATTTGGCTTATAATAAAGAAAATATTGAAAAAAAATTAACTGGGTGTGCTTAAGACCACACGTTGGAAGTGATAACTTCTATGACTACGGGGATTTTTAACTCGGTAAATGTGTACAATTATAAGGATTATAAAACTGTAGGCCTATTTGTTCAAATTGTTTATTTATATCCGTTATTATATATTTAAAGAAAGGTAAAAATATTATCTTTTAGTTTCCTTTTATTTCATATTGAAAGATCAAATGATTTAGAAGTTGTTAATATTACAGTAAAGAAATTAATAATCAAATATGTTATACAAAGATGTACGAATGTTTGCGAAGTTAAACAGTAGGTATCCTTCTTTAAATTTGTATAAACGAATATATTGATGATCAAAGGTTAGTTTTATATACAGTTTATAACCCCAAAGCAAATCTTATAATGTGTAGAAGCCCATATAACTTATAGTTATAGAAGCCTACATTAGTTGTATAACTAATATATAAGAAAATTAACATCACAAGAAATTTTAATGGTTGAAGTTGTAAACATAACCCCAAAATATAATCTACGCTGGGTTTTGTTTAAGAATTACAGATGATGGGCGAAATCAGCTGTTATATTATATTAACTAATTCTTATGTGTTAATTTGATTGCTATGCTAATAAATGTAAATAATGTATTAATAATATTCCCTCTCCACGATCTGACTTGTGTCTAAACAAAAGCGTGACGCGAGATCTCGCGAGAAATCTGGCGTGATGCGAGATGTCGCGGGAAATCTGGCGTGATGCAAGATCTCGCGAGAAATCTGGCGTGACGCAAGATCTTGCGGGAAATCTGGCGTGATGCAAGATCTCGCGAGAAATCTGGCGTGACGCGAGATTTCGAAAACATAGCCAAGTCGAAAGTGCCCAACGGGCCAATAGAAGTTATCACTTCAAAAATATATCACAGAAAAGTGAAAGGATTTCTTTAATCTTGTTTAATTATTTATTTGTCTTCATATTCCTACATGTTGTAGATAACTACATAGTTATCTACATTCTGTGTTGACACAGATACTGAGCACATATTTATGGGGTTATGGCGACTTTATCACATTGTCTATAAATACGATGATCATGTTTGTTCATGTTATCATTGGTTAAGGGTTAAGACAGATTAGATCTGTCAAATATATATTCATATACAATATGATCACAAATAAGGCATCTCTTAGAATTAATACACTTTATGCCCAGAGGTTCTTTTGATCATAAACATTGGTAGTTAACATACATTAAATGGAAAAGTTGAAGCTTCAAAAAATACCTTTTTTAAGACCCAATAAAAAAATGCACTTGAAAGCGCATCAAATTACGTTTTACCAGAAGAAAATACTAAACATTAAAAGTGATGCTAGAAACTTGAAATTTGACACAAAGGCTCTTTTTAGCATAAGAATGGTGTAAACCAGATTTCACACCCCTAGCCCCAAGTAGAACAAAAACTACTTAAGATCAAAAATAGAAAAATTTTGAAGGTACAGTATGTTATTATGAGGTTAAAGGAGCCACGATGGCCGTGGTTGTTAAGGCGTCAAAGCTTTATCAATCGTCATGGCAACCATCAATGGAAAAGTTCCGGGTTCAATTCCCATTGACCCCGAATAATTTTCTAAATAGTTTCTTAACAGATATCATTGGCTGTGGTTCAGATTCCATGTAAAACTGTAGGTCCCGTCTTCAATTAATTAGCCTTACAGTGCAAAACAGCAGGACGTTAAACACCCCAAAAAAAAAAAAAAAAATCTTATGAGGTTAAAAACACAATAAAGGATTTGGCAAAATTTAGATTTTCACTCCTTTAACAGATAAAACAGTAAAGTTGATTCAGATCAAAAGCTTAGCAACAAATGTTTGTTGAATGCATTTACATTCATTACCATAGCAAATTTAGAATCAGTTTATTATTCTTCAAAACCAATAGCTTTTTTAGATTAGGTTAACAAATTAAAAGCAAACTCAAACTAAAATCAATGGAAAAGGCTTATAGCCTACCTGTAGTAAGCCTATTATAACTCAAACATCTGTTGTAACATATTACTACTGTATAATAAAACAGCTGATATGAATCAAATGCTTAACTTAAAATGAGGTTAGGCCAATACTGTACCAACACACATTTCTTGAAAGTATTTACATTTATTTCCATAGCAATCTATTTGGCAATTTTTTAGAATCGGTTCATTTTTCTTAGCACCTCCACCACTCTACCCTGATAAAAGTGCCTCTAAGCTAATCAATCGTAATTTAAGTGAAAATATCAGAGTAGGCTACATGGGCGCAGGGCTATAGAATACAAGGGCTGGTCCACTCTTTTGATGTTGACGCTCGCCGACTGTCCCAACCTTCCTCTCGCCCCCCTCCTATGTGACGTCACTCTGGTACCATGACACGCCGTGTAAGCACGATTCGCCTTAGCTCTCACGTGTTATTTGATATAACGTTGCAGACGATAATTCTTTAAAAAATTATGCAACACACAATCACCTAAATTATATGTTTACCAAGTTTGGTGAATATTAAGTAATTATTTTGTTCAGTACACGTTTTTAAAGAAGGTATATAATTCCGCGAGATTTTCGCCTTTTGACACATATTTAAAGCTAATTTTCTCGGA